>JAVYIG010009335.1:0-2500 GCA_035222895.1 Strongylocentrotus droebachiensis | reverse complement strand
AAAAAATCAAAATCTAAAAAAATTGAGATACAAGGTTTTGTCACCCCACCAACGATATATAGAAACAAAAAGTACAGAGGGCTTTGGTGATTCAATATATGCTCCAGGTTCTGTTTTGTCACTGAAACAGGGCTTAGTTTGGACTTGGGTCATCATAATTATGTTTTAGTATAGGATTTATGATAGGTACAGTATGTACACAGTGTTGGGTCCATGGAATTTTTAATCCGACAAGTGCTTTAAGTAATTGGCAATACAACAATTGGCAGCAGAGCATATATTGTGCATATTCATACATTTTTCTGGTACAACTACAATATACATGTACAGGCTATTGGTATGTTTCCTCGGTCAATTAAAAAGCATGCAACAGTGCAACATGCAACAGTGTATTTAACTGTTTAACCATTTTCATCAAAAATTTATTCATTTTGAATGTACATTAAATTGTATTTCCACACAAATTCAGTACAGTTTCGACTTCATATTATATCTAGTCTACTACAGTACCGGTATGTCACCTCGATTGACATGCCAAAGCGCACAAACCAATTAGGCATGTTGCATCCATTGTTGTGAGGTACTGAAGTGCATACAATTTGTTTTTCATTAGCTCATTGTGACATATCCCTTTTAAATACACACAAAATTTGTACAACAATCTATTTTCCAATCCCATTTATACGACCATGTTCATTGAAAAAAATGCATGGATATTAAACTTACCGTACCGTATATAACGGTGTATAACCGCACTTTTTTGCCGCCGAAAAAATTTCAAAGTCGGGGGTGCGGTTTATACACGGTACACCAAAAAAAAAAAAATTTTTTTTTTTTTTTTTTTTAAAGTTTCAATTTATGCCCCTCTACCTGGCGCTATGCCTGGCAATGTCTCCCAGCTCGGTAATCGGTGTGTTGACTCACCACTCGGAAACTAGAACAACACTCAAATTTGTCTGTCATCTTGGTTTGAAAGTAATCTTTCTGATAGATCTCAATATGTAGTTTATAATAATAATTCCTCCAATTTTTCTTCTATTACATGGTGTACCACAAGGTTCTATCCTAGGTCCCTACTGTTTTTTAATTTACAGTACCGTAATGATCTTACACACAAAAAAAAAAATCTCGGCAAAAAAAAAAAAAAAAGTTTTTTTTTTTTTTTTTTTTTTTTTTTTTTAAGGGCGAAAAAGAGGGGTGCGGTTAATACACGAGGGCGGTTTATACAACGTTATTTACGGTAATCTAAAGTTCAGGGCTCGTTTTGAATAAAACCTAGATAAGAACTACATTGTTGTGACAGACTACAGCCTAATATACAATTTGTTGACAACTAGCTTTTTGGCAAGGTTTTAAGAATAGCACCCCAGTTATTTACATATCTTATTACAATGTAACAATGTATATGATAAGGAATACATGAACTTGTCCATGCAATGTACATGTAGACCACACATATACAAAGGAATACATTTTTTTTTCTTTACTAGATTCTTTCCCCTAATTCAGATCATGTAGTTTTAAAGTCAAAAGCTGACTCATGCACTCATTGATACACATAAACAGACACATTATCACCATTAAACAATTGAAAGGGAATATTTTGATGCATAATGGATCCCAAAGGCCAACAGTGTACATGTAGCTGAATTTCCAGGAAATGAATTTGATGTTGTCCTGTCATTAATTAAATATGGTTAATTACAAGGCTGTACATTGTAATGTACTTTTTACAAGAATATCAACATCGCTCAAGGGAGAAGTGTGTTTTCATAGGAACAAACAATGATTTAAAATGTTCAAATTCCCCCTTAGAAAAAGAAACTACCTTTTGTTACTTTAATAAATAAGATTAAATGGTAACCATCTATCATAATTTCATCCTGTTAGTAAAAAGTTCACATGATTCAATAATTAGGTTTCAAAGTTTTAATACTCTTATGAATTCCTGGTTATACATGTACATGTATCATAATCAGCTTGGGCACACTTGCGCTTTTGTACAATTTCAGGGAAGTACTGTGATATGTCGCTTATTCTGGCAATATATCAAGATTATGAATGGTTACAAAAATTACAATCATGCATTGAAATATAAACTATTTGTTTCTAATTGGCCTTAGAAAACCATATCACAACCAATTAAAATTTTGCAAAATCAGCAGAAAAGAACAGATTTCATATCCCCTTTTGTTTAGATTTGCTCAAAGTCTGGCTGTTCTGGAGATAATTTTGACAAACATCCATGAGCATAATTAACAACTTATGAAAATGAAACTAGATGTATGGGCAGCATTCACAAATTAACTACATGTAAAGGCATGGTAATAATCTTTCTATAGTGGATAGAACGAGAGATTTCCTTTTTAAATGCAGGCTTTTTTTTTTTTTTCTTTTTCAAAGGGCATTTTATCACATGTGTGGTACACTTGATTTCTAGGGCCAATATATACATGCATATGCCTACGATCTATTCAGAAATACAGGAAACTATGGAAAC
>JAVYIG010009334.1:0-79412 GCA_035222895.1 Strongylocentrotus droebachiensis | reverse complement strand
CACTAAATTTCAAATTGATTTCAAATTTGGGCCCCCACCCCTAAGAAATCCTGATCCGCGCCTGAGCTAGCCTACATAAATTGGGTGCTAGCTGAGTGAGTGAGTGAGACTGCTGAGCTTGTCTGACTTCTCTTTTTCTGTTCTGAATATGTATTGAATATTGAATACTGTTTTGCCAAATTTGTCAACTGGTAATCATCACCGTTTGACTTGCAAACGCCATCATGAAGAATTACTTCTTACCACCCTCTTCTTCTAGATCACATCCACTCCTTCTAGCAATACTCTCAAAAGTGTGTGCACATAAACTATTGAAGAGTTAAAACCTGTACACACAGATTGCAGACCATAGATCAGCTTCTTTACCCTTCTTCGATCTACACGCAACGCTTTGTGAACCAAGATCACTACACCAGCCTACTAGAAGGCGTACTTAAACTGCAGATATTGATAACTGCAAAACTGTTACTTTTTATATCATCCTGTAATAAGTGGAATCGAAATACAAAGCTTTGTCCACTTGACTTCAGGTCGACATCTTTGAGCCACCTAACCATCCTACTTCTCCTCAGCGGACAAGTTTAAACCAACCCTGGTCCATCGACTAGTGCTCCTGAGACATTTCCATGTGCCATCTGTTGGGATGAAGTGAGAGACAATGACCCTGCTCTCTTATGCGATCATTGAGACTGCTGGTGCCACATTTCATGTGTCGGTATCTCCCCAGACTCCTATGATATCTTGACGAATAAGTCCAGGAGGTTCGCTTGGGTTTGCTGCCAGTGTTCCTCTACCAACATAGGGTCAAGCAGCTTGCTGCAAGGACTTAACCTCACACAATCCAATCGTTTCTCATCCCTTCACCGCGACTCCAGTGATGAAGAAATCCTTCCCTCCATCAACCCTCTATGCCTACATCGAGCACTGGGGGATGTCGTCAACCACGATTTCACCCTCCTTCAAGAAATCGCAAAAAGGCATTTAAAGTGATGGTTGTAAACTGCAATGGTCTGAAGGGGAATGCTAAGGAATCAAACTTCCATGCAGCTATTGCTCACCACACTCCTGATTTTGTTTTTGGTTGTGAATCAAAACTAGAGGATAGCTTATCTTCATACTCAATTTTCCCAAGCAATTACTCCATCTACCGTAAGGACAGAAACATCCATGGAGGTGGTGTTTTCATAGCAATCATCGACACGCCAATTGTCACTGAATGTCCAGAGTTTGACTCAGACTGTGAGATACAGTGGTGCAACGTTCAACTTGCAAATGCCAAGCCACTGTATATTGGTAGCTACTACTGCCCCCAACAACAGACGACAAGGTCTTGAAGGCTTGCATCAGTCATTGTCCAAGATTATGACAAGGCACCGACGCAGACACCCTAACATCTTGATAGCCGGCGACATTAACCATCCTGACATCAACTGGGATGACCAGTCGACTACAACTCCAGCCACCTCAACTTGTCACCAGAAGCTGTTGGATATCCTATTGCACAATTCCTTGTCCCAAACAGTCAGGGAAGTCACCCGACCTTTATCCAACAACATCCTTGACCTAGTTGCGACGTCAAATCCCGCCCTGGTTGAGAATGTGTGCGTACAGTCTGGGATATCCGACCACAACATCGTCACTTTTACTCTTGCTGCAAATCCAAAGATCTCTGTCAAGCCCCTGAGGAAAATCTACCAGTTTCACAAAGCTGACGAACAGCAACTGAGAGATGCAGCAGAATTTGCGACAGAATTTCTCCAATCAGATCCAGAAAGAAGATCAGTGGTGACAAACTGGTCCATCATTGTCAACTTCTTGAACAGGTGTTTGTCTGAGCTTATTCCTTAAACAATGAGCAAAGGAAGGAGAAACCTTCCTTGGATTACTCCTCCTTTAAAACGCAAGATGAGGAAGAGAGATAGACTATTCAAGAAGGCACCCAGCCAGTCTTGCTCCACAGCTTGGAAAGCCTACCGACAATACAGGAACCAAGTTGCTAAGAATGGGCACAGAGCATGTTGTGAGTACATCAACAACTTTATCGGGGCAAGCCTTAAGGACAATCCGAAGTCTTTCTGGTCTTACATTAAGACATGTCGATCTGAAAACATTGGTATTCCTACCTTGCGTACTCCATCTAAACTATGCGCCTCAGCATTAGACAAGGCAGAGATACTGAACGGCTACTTCCAGTCTGTCTTTACTCCTCACCAGCCCCACCCTCTTGTACAGAAAGGACCTTCTCCTTTTCCAACTATTGGTCACATGCACGTTCACAGGACCGGTGTCGAGAAACGCCTCCAACAACTGGACCCTTCAAAGGCCAGCGGCCCTGATGAACTTCCGCCCAAGCTCCTAAAGCTGGTAGCTCACGAGATTGCTTCTCCACTGCCTTTCCTGTTCCAATAAAGCTACAACAGTGGCATCGTTCCAGCCCAATGTAAGCAAACACTAGTTACCCCTATACACAAGTCGGGAGAAAAGTGTGACCCCTCCAACTACAGACCGATCTCACTCACCTGCGTCTGCTGCAAAGTAATGGAACACATCATCCTGAGCCATGTGTAGAAGCATGTTGCGGTGAATAATATCCTCACCGATGCACAGCATGGCTTCCGACGGGGTTTGTCAACAACCACTCAATTGACAACAGCCGTCCACGACTGGCCCTCCATCCTTCAGCAGCGCAGCCAAGCTGATATAATCTTCTTGGACTTCAAGAAGGCATTTGATCGAGTACTACACCTTCTCCTGTCGACCAAACTTCAGTACTACGGAATAAGCGGTGACTCACTCCAGTGGATAATGTCTCTCCTCATTGATAGACAACAGGCAGTCGTAGTTGATGGATCTAAATCAACATGGTGGGATGTAACATCTAGAGTCCCCCAGGAATCCGTCATCGGCCCAACCCTGTTCATGTTGTATATCAACGATATCCAAGACAACATCCAGTCCACAATGCGTCTCTTTGCAGATGACAGCACCCTCTATCGTGAGATTCTACGCCCTGAGGACCATCAAATCCTAAAGGACGATCTCCAACAGCTGTCCAGGTGGTCTTCAAACTGGATGATAGCCTTCAACGTGAAAAAGTGCGCTATCCTCACCATCACACGGAAGCGTACTACCAGCATCAGAGAATACCACCTGCAAATGGACTGATCCCGATAGTCAAAGCGTACAAGTACCTTCGAGTAACGGTTTATGCTGATCATCGTTGGAACAAACATTCGGCATAAAGCAAGCCATACTCTAGATCTTCTTCGCAGGACTCTCTCACCCTGTACCAGGGAGATAAATTCCAGGGCCTACACAGCCTTAGTACGCCCTTCATTGGAGTATGCATCTGAGGCTTGGAACCAGCACAGCGTCACGGTCACAAAAATGCTAGAGCAAGTACAAAGAACAGCAGCTCGCTTTGTGTACCGTGACTATAGATACACACATCACCATTGGCTCTTGTGGCAGCTCTAGGGTGGGACATGCTCCACACACGTCGAATCCTCGACCAATTCACCCTTCTGTACAATATCCATCACCGTCTTGTCTCCATACCTACACCAACTATTGTTATCCCTGCTACATACTTCGGAAGACACGACCACAACCTGAAGTATGTAATTCCTGTTGCAACTATTGACTCCTTCAAGTTCTCATACTACCAAAGAGCAATAAGGATCTGGAATCATCTACCAGGCTCAGCAGTCAATGCAACAGGAATAATCAACTTCAAGGAGGCTGCCCTACCCTCCATCAGAATGATGCAGCCCCCTGTTGGTTTCCACATCATATAAGCTTACTAGCTTGGTTTTTACTTGCACTGGACCTCGCCTATTTTACTGTAATTAACGGGTGCTTTGTCCACACACCATTACTGCAATTCATGACACTCCTTGTAGTTACTCGCCTCACCTACCATCCCAGTATAGCTTCCTGAGTGAGCTGCCAAAGGGATTACACAACCAAGTACCAAGTACAAAGTACCAAGAGCAATAACTAAGAGAAATCAACTATCCCTTTAAAATTATAAAAAAACACCTTTAAAAAAAAAAAATCAAGGTTAGAAAATTGAGGTTTATGCTACGTTTACACTATGTTCCCGGCGGCCACGACAGCCCCGTTTGCCCGAAACGTAGTGCGCAGTGGGATTTCGGCCATTTTTATCTCTGTATTCAAGCTTTGTTAGGTCTTGCCAAGTTTTCTCACGGTCTATCACGGTTTCCGTGACAGGCCGTGGGAGGGAAAGGGGATGCTGTCCCGGAGGCTCCAAGGCACACTACGGTTCGCCCTGCGGTCTACCACGGATGCAAGTACGTTTCCGGCCGGGCCGTCACGTTCTGATGGGGTCCTTCACGTTTCACACGTTTTGATCAAGGTCTGACACGTTTTTCTCGTTCTGTCAAGGCTTTCTACGGATGAAACGTGGACGCCGCGCAGCTTTGAAGCACGATTGTGCCCACGATATGAAAAATGCCTCCCAAGCAGTAGCAATCATTGTATCCTGAGACCAGCGCATCCTGTCAGTCCCCCGTAAGACCGTAGTAGAACGCAACGCACCTTAGCACGACGAGCGCGTAAACCGTCCCATTACGGACTGCCTCCACATTTTGTTACGGCCTATTACGTACTGTTGGGTTTGCGTTCACCCCGTTTTACTACGGCCTACTAAGTTTCTCATCCACACCGTGACTGCCGTGGCAAATTTGTTGACAGTTTAAAAATCTAGCCCGGCATCCACGGCAATCACGGCCTGTCACGTTTGGCCATCCGCCCCCCATGTTGTCTCACGCCTATCCCGTTTTGTCCACGGTGGCCTGAAACGTGATTGCCGTGGCCGCCGGGAACATAGTGTAAACGTAGCATTACATGATATAAACACAAAAATCGTAACATTCATACAAACAAACACCTTCAGGGAAAGAAGCAAAAATACCATTGATAGTTTTGCAATTAAATGAAATTAAACAAATGTAATCTTTTTTTTAAACAATTTTTTTTAACCTCTTTCGATTGGTTGGTACTTCCCCAAAGTTTCGCTTTACATATTCTTTGTATATAACCAGTTGAGCATAATTTATCCCAAAAAAATCAAATAAAGTAAATTTTCTGTTATCTATTTTATATCCAATCAATAACATTTTCATATCAATTTCAATTTCTATTTTAAAGATGAAATATATAATTCTTGAGATAATTTTCCAGAAAACTCTTCATTTCTTGCAACGAAATATAAAATGTTCAATAGTTTCTTTTTCACGACAAATTTCACATTCGTTAGACTGTACGATTTTCATATTCTATGAATTAATTTGAAATTATATTGTTTGATATTATGTCTCTTATCTTATTAAATTTGAACTGAAATACATCTTTCCAAATAAATGTCTCTGGTAGGCCTAAAATATTTTGCCAGAAATGGAAACCAATTTTCTCTTTTTTCTACCATTAAACTATAGTAACTTTTTGCTGTAGTACATTCAACGTTTATAACATCTAAAGTTGTCTCAATGTCCAACTGCTCAATCATACATGACTATTACCTGAAAACGATCTTCTTGATTTGGATTTGATTCGGTTAAGCAGTTTGACATTCTGGCATACAGACACGACTATTGTTTGTGCATTTGTTAATATATATATATATATGTGTCATTACAACAAACAAATAATCATGATCCTTGATTTCTAACCTGAATGAAGCCTGGTAAACTAGCCTCCTGGAAAAACCTGCCAAATAAAAGCTAAAGGAGAAAAGAAACAAATTAAGATTTAAACTCGCTCCAATACTATAACATTAGAATTAAAAAAAATATATATCTCCCAACTTTTATGTCTTACGTATTAGTTTTATTGACAAATTATTGACCTATGTATATGCGATAGGTCCTGTTTTATAGTGTATAGTATGGGTTCACATTCATTTCCAAAAGTTTGACAAGATATATCGCAACATAAGATGACAGTTCCCCCAAAATATTGGTGATATCAGGCTGTAGCCCCCCTCCCCCCCCCCCCCACAGTAGGAAACTCAAACGTAAGTCAACCCAGGTGTCCTGTACCTTATTAGATCTACACAATAACACATGATGATTATGCTAGGATAAAATACACGTACAAGTTATTTAGTTTATATGTATTTTCTCGCCCTTCAGAGTTAGGCAGAAATACCAATGAGATATGAAGGGTTGGAGCCATAATTTTCAACAACAACAAAGGACAAAAAAGGGGGCTGAATAGTCACACACAAAAACTAGTCCTGAAAAATAGTTTTGTAAAAGGGAATATTAAGACATAAGTAATATGAAAATATATAAATACATGATCTTTCTCAATATTTTTTCTTCTTAATATTTCAAACAAGGCACAGTACTATAATCGCACAATCATGGGAGGGGGGGGGGGGGGGTATAGGGTTGGGAAGTTAGGAAGAGACTCTTTTTTTGGGGGGGGGAGGTAGATCTAGTCTAGCTCTATCCGAACTACGCTGAATCTGGACCTGGATCACTATGATTCAACACCAAGTCATAATTGCTCATTGGAAGGTCTATGCCACTGGAAACGCCACGTGCGAAAAAAAGGATCACACGTAAAAATCCACCTAAGTGTGTGTCAACTTCGAATTCCTCATTGAAATTCCATGTTGATCCTCCTAAATCATTTAATTTTTGTTTTTATTTATACTAAATACATATACATAGCTAAGTTCCAGGTACAGGATTCCATCATAAATACATGCTGTCTACTATGTCTAGACTTAAAGTATAAACATCATTTATCCCTTCATTGTACCTTGAACTTTGCTTTGTATGCTTACATTCGCAAAGCAAATATCAAGGTATAGGATTCTGTAATAAATGCTGTTTAGACAAGAAGACACCTACGATCGATGACCAGGCATATTCCTATAGCATCACTGGTTAAAGTAGGGTAAAGTAAAGCATTGTCATAGTTTCATAGTCATAGTGATCCAGGTCCAGATTCAGCGTACTTTTAATGGGCAAGTCCACACCAAAAATAACTTACTTTCAATAGGCCTAGAAGCATAAAAATCAGACAAACCAATCAAAAAAGTTTAAGCAAAATCGGAAAACTAATAAGAAAGTCATGAATTTTTAATGAAATGAACAACATTGAAAATCACAAGACAAATTGGCAAATCACTCACGAGTCTGTGACGTCATTGCCTCACTGTCCACTAATTGTTTTTTTTTATATTGACAATATAAATTTCCAACTTCCCCACTAAAATTATTATTTACTCACACCAGCATCCAAGTTATATTGATAGTAGTTTTGTTTTGTATGAATGCACTAGTATAGAGTCTTTTTTTCCATTTAAATCATGAAAAATGTGAATTTTGATAAACTGTTTATCTATATAAAAATCATTGATTACGAATATACAATATCCAGATATAGTATAAATTCTTCAAAGTTCATAAAAGATTTTGTGAAATGTCATGCACGCAATATAATAACAAATCATATAACCTGGGCAAAGGCATGGGGAAATCAATTTTTTTGTGGACTTGGACTTTAAGACTGTTGGAACTTGACTATAGGTTTAGTCTAGATCTAACACTAAGGTGTAGGCTAAGTAAGTTAAAGCTGCGCCAGCTCTGAAAACGCCGTCACCTCTTGTTGGTTGATCAGCCAGCTAGCTAGCATCGGAAAAATAAAAATCACAACCCGCTTGAAAAGATCCCGTTGGCTTGGAATCGCTATGAGATATTTGTGCAGTCAATAATCAAGCTACGAACTTTAAAAGTATAAGAGGTGTCCAAATGAAATAATCTACGGTTAACTTCTGATTATTTTTAGATAATTCTAGACTTAAATTAGAGTTTATTCAATCAGTTAATAATATTTGGTCAGACAAAAGAAAAGGGGATGGGATAGGGGGTTTACGTTGTGACAATGCATGGAGCCCACTGACTGCCACGATGAAAACATCACAATCGTTACATAGATCTCCACACAAAAAGGATCTTTATACTTACTTTTCTCGGTATCATATGGAATCACTTCGATGTCGATGTTCCCCTGATATTTTTCTGCTTCACTGAGATTTTACTTTACAAACTTCTATTGGAATAGAAATTCACTTTAACGAAAAATGTTTCATCGTTCGTGTTTGAATAGCTTTAAACTTGCATAGTTCATACTAATTCCATTTTTCAAATTCTTGTGGACATATCGTAGGGAATTTTTGGAATGAAAAAATGTTTTATTCATGATCTAATACATAAATTTTTTCGTTAATAGCCAATTACTAATCAACAATTTGCATTTTTTGTTGACGGCATTGCTCGTGAATAAACAATGACCTTCCAAAATCCGTTGTTTAAATTGGACAAGACTCTCGTAATGCATCCAATGCAAAACCTATGACATGTCATCGGTCACAATTTTAGTTGTCCCTCTACTCCTCTTTCGGAGGACATACTTTGTATGATCAAATCCCTTTGTCATGCATAACCATTGGTGCGTGAAATTCGGCAAGGTTGGTAGCCCCGACACCTTTTGTGTAGTCCCATATACATCTTTCTGTGTACAGTGCTTGTAATTTACCAAGACTGGGCCGAATTTATTATGATTTTGATGACTCTAGAACCCTGCAGTACACACCAATACTTACATGCTACATGATCAACTTTTTCTGATCCATTCCACACCTTTTCTTTCACAATGCAATCGCATGACCAGAACTCAACTTTATCTTTAATATGCCTAAGAATTTTGAAAGGAATCACACTTGAGGAAGGGATCTGGATTAGAATATCAAGAACTGCGTGCAGAACGAAAGGGATTTTCAGGAAGAAGAAAAATAAGAATTCAGTACACGAACGAGAACAAGGCATTGTCGAAGACGTCTTATTATGAATATTAATGATAATAATAACTAATAACAATTAATGCTTATCATAAAAAAAAGCATAACAACAATGATAATTATCAAAACAAATAATAATACATATAACACTCGAAAGTACAAGTCCTATAAATTACTCAGCAAGGCCACAGTACAGATATAGCTTCCCTTCACACCCCGACGAGATGGACAAAGCGCTGGTGTGTATATACATCGTGTACATGCATTTACAGAGTGCAAGAACGTAGCTGTAGAAAGGGGTTTCAGAACAGGGCCAAATCGCGCAGTGCGTGGCGGAGCAGAGTGGGCATGTGGTTTATATGAAACCCTTTTTAGTTTACCGCATTTTACTTTTGCCAAATACTCGTACATCTTTGGAATGGACCTGCATTATGTTGAGTTGTAATATGAATTCAGTTCGATCAAACGCTGTTTTGAAACTCACCATTATATCCCCCATGAAAGTTACCGCGGTCCACGCAGTCAAAGAGCACAAAACCAACCTTCTCGTATAAGCATACCGGGTAGAAGTGGGCTGATCCCTACGGAAATGCAGCGGAACCGAAGGTTGAGTGGTTAAATGTATGGTGTTCTAGTAATGGGTTTCTATTGCTCCTCCAAGCCGTGTGTGTGAGCGGGCGTGTGTGCGTTTGTGCGCGCACGTGTGTGTGTGTGTGAGTGTTTGTGTTTATCTAACATATACATTGCTTATAAAATAAGTGTACCCAACTTGTATAGCTCATTCTTTCCTGTAGGACTTGGATACTTTCCGTTCCTGATTTGTTATGTCTTTATTTTCCTCTCTTTGAGTTTTACCTGTATCTTTCGATTTGCATATACAGTAAACATCTAAATTATTCATACTCTTAACAAATCTTGTAATTTTTATGAGAACAAAAGAAAGTTTGTCCTAATTATTGTTTCGTGAGAATGTGTCATACTAAAGCTTACATTTTAAAGAATTCAACAAAGTTCATAATTCGACCAGTCCACATTTTATTCTTTAGTTACAAGAAACACCAACAATCTTGGAATATACAAGGGGTATAGATAATTTAGTTGTTAACTGTATATATAGTTTGGTTTACATTCGTCTCTGGATCCCTCTTCATATCTCTCTCTTTGATTACTTCTTTTGTTTTCTGCAGCTAGCTCCTCTTAATACACCTCCTTTTCACTCCCCCTAATATCCCTCCTATATCCTCCTCCTTTTAATTCCCTCCTCTTCTTCCTCCTCCTCCCCAGGAGCAGTTAAACATGGAAAGGCCATTGAAGGGGGTGGGTTTGGGGTTATGACATTCATTTTCTACACTTGCCTCGTAATTTTGGTGGGGAGCTAGAGGACAAAAACATCTTTGTTTGATCAAAATCGGTTCAGAGACGGTTGAAATATCCATAAATATAACGATTTATAATACTTGTGTACCACCACAAATATTGGATAATTAGAAAAAGCCGTTGAAAAAAACGAAATAGCGCCTTTTACGTCGTATTTCAGCCAATGCCGATATTGGCATTTTCGTGTTGGTTATATTACGCACAACCAGCCGGCCCATATATTGTCATTTTTAGTTAAATAATTAATTAACGGTCACCGTATTTTTTGGAAAGTGGAGCTGAAGTGGCATGATCGTACACTACAAAAACCAGGGTGTTAAATGTCTAACACCAGCACGGAATAGAAAAAACCAACACCCTTGGTGTTAATTTCACGTCCGTTCAACACCAACAAAGTGTTGAAATATTTAATTACAGGTTGATGGTCCGAGTCTTGGTGTTATGGTGTTGAACTTGCGCATGCGCATAAGTTAGGGGATTCGAGCAAAATCATTGGACGACAGTTGTCATATGATATGACGTCGTATCGTACATGCGCATGCACGAGCTAGCTGTCAAGAATCTCTTCGGGATATCGTGGTTATGGATTTTTTAGTCAAGGTCTGAATATCCTATTTCATCAGCGCAATCATGACGTTAAGTGTGAAAATTTGTTCTGCAGACAGAAAAGTTAGAAAATCGTTACCACTAAATCCAACAGACATCGCAGGATTCTTTAAATTGAGTGTTAAATCATTGGTATTGATTTTAACAAAAACATCAGGATTACATTCTACACACCACTGGTGTTGAAAGAAATGGTGTTGGATATTTTAACACCAAAACTAGAATTTAACTTTAACACCACGTTGAAATAATGGTGTTAGATTTTAACACCAAAGGCGGAATTACTTCACCACCAAGAGTGGAATTGAACTGTTTAATTCCGAACCCTGGTATTAAATAACACCAGCTGGTGTTTTCTGATATATATACCGGGAAAGTGTTAAAATTAACACCCATGGTGTTGAATTTAACACCCTTGTTTTTGCAGTGTATCGGCTAAATTTCACACATTTTGGGGTCTAAAATTACCTTTGTAGATAATTTAGGTTCTAAAAGGGCACTAGAAATGTCATAGATAAGAATAAGAGCAATAACCTTGCACTTTGAAGGCATTTGCGGTCTGAAAACAGAACTCAACTATCCCTTTTAAAAAAAGTTCATGAAGATAATCTACAGTTTGAGCGAAAACAGACCATTATTAATGAAAATATGGGAAAAGCTGCTTTGATCAATTCCTTAATTTTCCCGACTACATTATTACAATTAAATTAAATTTTAGGTAAATGTAAATCGTCTCAAAGCAATGCATTGGCTTTATATAGCATTCAAGACATTTAAGTGTTGAACAATTTTTTAAAAGCCTGTGTTATGTATTATTTTCATGGAAAAACGGTTGGGAAAATTCAAAAATGGTTTGGATAATTTACTGTTAGAGGGTGTCGCACAGTGACACCTTCAAAGAAAACCATAAATATCTTTGAAGTTTAAGAATTTTTTTCGGGAATAGTTGCATGTTAGAGGGTTAGTACAGTAAAAGGAATATAATAAGTAATATTTCATTTACAAAAATACGCAGTTTTTTTCATCGACCTTCAATAATGTTACCAAGTCACTTTAAAGTGGTGGTCTGGGGATATGTCACCGGAATGTGGATCTCATAGTTCGCTGTTTGAATCCCGCTGTGGCACCAATGACCTTTGGCAAAACATTGATCTACATACATTTTGCCACTCTCCACTCAGGTGTAATAAATGGCTACTTGGTAGGAATTTATTCCCTTGAATGTTTTTAGCACCTTAAGGTAGCTCGGCTAGAGCCAGGGAAACAATAATACTTGTTAGGCACTTTGAGCATCCCCTGGGATGGATATGTGTTTAATATAAATGTAGCCATTATCATTATGCTAAAAATAACTTTTTTATTAATCTACTGATTATACTACGAATGAAAATATGAATCTCACATGTTATCAAAGTTAATACATATCATACATGTATGAGATCATGACATTGTAACACACAAAATAGGTGTTAAAGACCGTGTCAAAAATCCACGTTGCTACAATAACCACGAAAGGAGACGTGAGCTTAGTAAGCTTCCTGTTAATATCCTGCAGAATACTTGGGAGTATCTCAGTACTGGTGCTGAATAGCATATTCAACAACTGTGTGTGAATCCTGTTGTGAATAAAAAAAGATAAAACAAAGAATGACTATTGTTTCAAAGTACACAAATTGTTCCTTTCACAAAGTAATAATAATTGAAACTATTTAAATTGGAAAATGCATTAATACTTTTTACACTTTCATCTGTGATATGTTCTTTTCTCTTAGAATGCTTTCTTTGTAAGCAAAATTAAATAAATACATGACCTTCAAAGAGTATTAATCAAGTTTGAGACTAGAGTAAAGCAACTACAAATATTGAGATTCATGTTTAAACTCTTATCATGTAACTATTTCTTTCACTTCTATACTTCAATAAATGGTGTCTTCTTTAAAGCAAAGTAATGAATATATTGTCTTTGTCTTGTTTCTGAATCATAAACATCTATCATTAGCATATTATAAATGACATTACAATGATCCATTCTCTTTCCTAGCTATTAAAACAAGTGTCGCGATGTTACACCAAGAACGATTTAAACAAGGCTAATCGTAAGGCGAATCACTCAAATTAAGCCTAAAAATATCACTCCGCTTTATAATTTGTGAAAAATCCTAGAGCGTAAGAAAAATAGGTCTCACGTGTACTCACGAATTTATGAGATATTGATCTTAACCCAACAATAATAAATGTTTCCAAATAACTGACAACTATCATGAGACATTTCAGCATCTCTAACATTTCTTTGAGGAATATTACCAAGAATTACATTACAAAACAACGATCACTTTCACATGTGTCATGTACCGTAGCACAGTCAATACCATTACGGGCTCACTTTACCACTATCCATTCTTCAAAAGAGGCCTAAATTTGACCCTTAAAAACCTCTAAACATTAAAGATACAAGTACAATCATAGCACTAGAAATGCAATCGTGTCACAACGATGTGCGTGCAATGACGCCGTGTTTCTACGTGTCGAACGAAAGAGCTTCTCTCGGACTATCCAGAGCAATTTGTACGAAGTCTTTAGCTTCTGTAATATTGGAGACAGGTAGGGCGAAAGAAAGGCCTCAATAGTGGCTTGATGGGATGGTAGTGATTATGCCTACGATGTTTGAAAGAAATTGTGATAGGCGAAAAAACCTAGAAAGGGCTCGCAAGCACTGCGTGCAAAAACAAATGGGATTAGTTGCACGTTCGTCATTGCAATCAAGATCGTTCTAGGGGTCAAAAGCGTGAACCCGATTTGCCCCATAGACAATGCGTGTAATGCATGGGCGGAAAACGTACAGGATCTGTATTATGACCGGAGTTAAATTGTTTTTTCTCTCTCTATTTATGTCTCTTTATGAGCCGTATATGGTATCATTAGAAAGAGAATTTCATGGTTGTTATTGTAAACTACTCTTTTTTTTTCTATGATAATCCTATCGAAACATGTGATGTAAAATAGATTTAAAGGACAAAATGGCGTCTTAAATGGCCCCCTTGACTAATTTCAAAAATCCGGCCACGAGGTGCCCTGCGTATTGCATCTCGGAATGTCATTGCAAATTTTCAAGGAAAAAAAAGGATGTTTAGGGGGCGAAAAGTAGTCTGAAAAAATGACGTCATGGCCGATAAGTGTTATAATCGGGCGGAATTCGTATAGTGACCCTTGTTCAAATGCGATTTACTCACAATTTTCTGTGTAAACATATACCATACTTGGTATCATTCGAAAGGGCACTTCATTGCGGTCAGTTTGACACCATTGTCTTCTGCACGCAATGTACTGCACGCATTAAAGGCGCTATTACGTAATGCATAGCAAATTCATCATTTTTGGCGATAACTTTGCGCTAACGTTATTAAAATTTACTAAACTTGGCAGACAGTTGTCATGTATATGGATACATGTGTCTGCCAAGTTTCAACGACGTACGTATAAAGATCGCCATTTTAGAGCAAGTTGAAGTTATTTCGGAATTTTCTTGAAAATGGCGAATTTGGAGGGCAATTTTCGCAAATTTGGTCAGTGATAGGGTATATAATTTTGTATATGGCTAGAAAGGGCATATCCTCAAGTATCTAAATCCAAAAAAGGGTACGGGTCTTCCAAGCCATAATGGAGATACGGCCACAGAGAGAAAGCCAATTTCCAGAACTTTAGAGGGCGCTATTTATGTTTTTGCAAAGCCATTGGATCGTGAAATTGGGCATGGCTATCAGCAATTATGAGACAAACATACTGTGAGATTCTAATACAAAACGAACATTATATGAGAAAGTTATGGCAGTTTTAGATTATTTAGGGGTCCATTTCTCAAGAATTTTAAAGATTTTTGACGGAGTCGGTTTCAGATTAGAATTTTGAGTACGAAGATGGCATTTTGAAGGTCAAGTTATACGTCGCAGATGAAAGAACATCTCTCAGACTATCTAGAGGAATTTGTTAGAAATTTTTAGGATCTAGGATAGTGGAGATAGGAAGGAAGAAAGAAAGGCCTTAAAATGGACCAGAAACGGACAAAATGGCGCCTGGACGGTCATGCATGAGTAATTTCGAAAATCGAAGAATGTAGTGACCTTGATGAGATGTTAGAGACTATGCCCATGAAATTTGAAAGGAAAAGGACATGAGGAAAGCACCTAACTAGGAATAACAAGCACTACGTGCAAAACGAATGGGATTTCAGGACGAAAAGGAAAAGGAAAATATTAATGGGGCAGAATGTGAACGAAAACAAGGCAATGACGAAGGTCGTCATTGCAATGATATACAATCCTAGCAAGGTACACGTTCTGCTGCAAGAAGTTGGAGTAAAGATCGAAAAAGCTGCGTTTGACAGCCCATATAACTTTCACGTGAGCATTTTCTTTAGCTTCTTCTTCACCCATTCCATTGGAGATATATTTTTGATATTTTTCGTCCCTGAGGTCCTCGGTGTTTGTCATGGCCTGTTCTTCCTTGGAAGAGCTGACATCAATCATGAAATGATCTCACGGAAAAAGTAGAAAATGGCATGAATCTTCGGAAAGCCGTGCAAAGAGTCTTAGCTAGACACGGTCCACAATTCGAGGGTTTATTCCAGTATCAGGATGAAAATGACGATGATAGTGAAGAAGAGACCGAGGGTTCAGATGGAAGCGACAACTAAGGCTTGACATCACCCTGACAAAGAACACTTCGTAGACAACCCTAATAATAGATGACATATTTACTCTATTTCAACATGTTGTACATCAATCGACCTTTCTGAGAAAAAAAACACTTTCTATTGTGTTTTATGGTTTAAAGATATATATTTATAAACACTAACTGTTTGCTGTACAATTACGTTTACAGTTTTTACAAAATAACGGTGAAATAATACAATAATGTGACTTGGGTTCTATTCCTCTAGTTAATTTTTTTTAATTTTTTTATCTCTGTTCCCTATAGTAACATGACTAAATTGCAAATGTTATCTTTGTATCCAAATCTGTTTTGCATAAAGTTGTCCACATTGAAACGGAAACAAATAAAGTAAAATAAAGTAAAATGTCCGTACTACATAGGCCTAGTGTTTTATTTCATGGATGTGTATATTCTACGTCACAATAGTCGTACAACATACAACGTTTGTCCAGAATAAATAGAGTCAAGTTGGTGAAAGTATGAAATAAAGTCGAGATGGTGAAAGTATGAAATAGAGTCGAGATGTTTTTTGTTAGAGAGCTTTGTACCAGGCCTGAAACCATTGTCGCTTTTTTTCTTATTGGCATTAAACATGTTAATGGTATGGTATTTCATGAAATTGATAATTTAAGCATGACAAATGTTATGCTTGCATTGTTAATTTTTTAGAACATAATCCTTCGATATGGTTTAAGACTGTTTAATACGGTTTTACTGCCCTATTTCGAAAATCCATAGTATTGTATTAACATGAGATATAATTATTTTCGACTTATCGGTTTTGAAGGCGTTGGTTCTAAAGAAATGATACATGTTATTATTAAATTTGTCCAGGCATGAAACTCATGATAAGCCGATATATGATTATAAGTTCATCGGTAAATTTTAGCCGTTTTATCATCAATGATTATTTTGTAAGTTTACGGACCTATCATAGTGGAAGTCTTTTTAAGGACCCAAAATAAATGTCATTTCGATAAGCCATGCTCATAATCTTTAATGGTTTGGATTGTTCGTGAAGAGAAGCTTCTACGTTATAATTATTGTATCACTTTGGACCTTTCAATCGTTCTTATCTTGGAAAGTTCGTAGTGTGATGTTATCCCTAAATAAACAGTACTTTGACCGAGTTTATAGATGTCAACAATCATTTCGTGACTGATAAACGCCAGCCTTGTCAAGAGATTGCTCTTGTGATTGCGATAGAACGGAGTCAAAGTGTACACCAACAAACACATACAAAAAACATCAGCAGATGAAGAGAAATAGAGGGGAAGGGAAGGAGAGAGAGAAAAAATGGAAAGAGAGAGAGAGAGAGAGAAGAAGAAAAAAGAAAGGGGTATTAAAACGGGTCGCCAAAAAACGAATACAGATACAAAGACAGATTAAAAGAGAGTGTAGTAGGAGAGAAAGATATAGAAAGAGAGAGGGAGAGAGAGAGAGATAGAGAGAGAAAAAAAAACTATACGCTTGAACTTCATTTCTATCGACCCCTTTCAGAGTACGAGAAAAATGCATGAAAATGATGATACATTGTTTTATATCATATCAATAAAGGTAAGATGGCAATTAAAGCATTTGTTAACATCTAAAGACAGCCTAAGTTTATAATGATACATTCATGCGCTACGTGTGAATTATAAGAAGAGATCAACGTACTGTATGTAGTTGAATAATTGTGATTTACCAATCTTTAACATAATAATTCTAACAAAACTTTTATTTTTTGACATCTTTTGGTATATACATCAAAACAACGAACAAAAGTGAACCCACCCCCCCCCCTAAGCAAATCTTTATAATTTCTAAACCACAAAGTTTTGAGCAAATTTACCTAAAGGAGACTATGCCTTTCAGTTCTTATGTAAAAACAATAATAATTACAGGTATCCGTCAAAGTCATGCTTGAATGATCTTGCCTTGAAGACAATTACAATGATAATATTTAAAAATTAACAAGATAGCTGTTGTTTCATTATTGTTCTAAGAGACAGTCACATTCATGACTGTCAGCGCTGTTTGTATGTATTGGGCTAAATGATGATCTCCTGACACCCTGCTGACCTTGAATCTTTATTTCACGGTTGACCGAGCTCAACTTAAAGGAACAATAAGCAAGAGTCAAAGGTTCCTGAACTATAGTGTCATTGCAAGACCTGTTTCTCAATACAACTGTAGTAATGACACTACTTCAGTTCCGTTTAAAAAGTGTACTAATGGAGTTTAGGGTGTGTCAGGAGATCACCAACCTGCTCAATGCATACATACAGCCAGGCACGTAGCCACGGGGGGGGGGGGGGGGGCACGTGCCCCCCACAAATTCCTAAGATCGGTTGAACTTTTTTTGACCCCTTTTTTTAGTACCTCGATCGCTTACATGTATGTGCCCCCCCCCCTCCCAAACATCAAACTCTGACTACGTGCCTGCATACAGCGCCGTCCTTCGTGCATGTTACTGTGTCCCAGTACACTAAATAAATGACATCAATCTTGTGAAGTTTGAAATGTTGCCCTTTTGTCTTCAAAGTTTGCTTATCCAAGCATGTCTTGGCGGATACTCTAGTTTTCAAACAAAAGTTATATGAGAACCACAGGCATTTTAGGTGAATTTGTTCAAAACGTGGCGGTTCAAAAAAATACGAGGAGTTGCTCGGGGGGGGGGGGGGGGGGGGGGCTTACTTTTTTTGTTGTGTCTAACCATTTTACAATGCAGTTCCTGAACTGATAATTGTCTCTATCTTCCTTGCAAGTAAGCACACTCAAATACGTAGTGAAATTCGTCACTGATACTGTCTGCATTATATATTTAAAAAAAAGAAAAAAGTAATACAGAACTTTTCATGTCTAGGAATGCTCTCATGTCGTCCTCTTACACAGGGTTATTGATGAATAACACAAACATTCTTTTAATCAAATTGTTTCAAGTAGGGTTCTCACACAGGAAAATCTTCGAAAATCCTACTATCTGTACATTTACTATTTCCAGACACCTCTTTGTGCAAGTTTTGTTTGTCTATATCTTTTAGCGTAATTCAATGACACTTTTCAACCATTTAGTGTGAGAGGGAGAGAGAGATAGAGGAAGAGAAAGAGATATAATAGAGAAAATTGAGAAGATAAGAGAGAAGAGATAGAGACCGGAGACAAAGACAAAGAAAGAAGACAGATTCCTTTCTGGACATATTTAATGAAAGTATTGCCATATTCAGTTATACGAGTAAAGAGTCGATCAGAATATGAACAAAGTTGTGCGCGTAGTGGGAGACACTGAGAACATCATAAAATCCTTGTTTATTTTAATTCAACCGGCGTTGCAAATATAACGATACGGTGTTACGGCGTTAAATTGCGGCGTTACGGCGTAAACTGCGGATTTACGGCGTTATACTATGTGGTTACGAAAAAATGACAAACTATACAATTATAAAGTAGATTCAATTTCCTTTCTATCAGTTCCGATTTAAACATCAACGAGCTAACACGAATACGTTGGATATGTCCAAGCGTTACGCTTGTTCACTATGCGATAGGACTTATAGTCGTAAGTTCGACATGAAGAGGCACGCACAGAATGTACATCCTGATATGAAAGATGATGGATACGAGACCGAAGATTCCAACGCTGGTGAAGAAGCTAGTGAAGATGATTTCTCCCAATCACCCTCTAAAAAGCGAAGAGTTGTAGAATCTAGCGATGATGCTGAAACAAGTGATTCAGAAAGTGAAGGAGAGGATGAATCGTCAAAGCCAGAGACACCTGACATGAAAGAACTTGAGTACAACCTTGCTTATCAAGAATGGTTAGAACAGGCCATGTCAAACACCGAGGACCTCAGGGACGAAAAATATCAAAAATATATCTCCGATGGAATGGGTGAAGAAGAAGCTAAAGAAAATGCTCACGTGAAAGTTCTATGGGCTGTCAAACGCAGCTTTTTCGATCTTTACTCCAACTTCTTGCAGCAGAACCTAAAATGTCCGTACTACACTGTTGGTCATAATGGTGGGATAATTGTTTTTACCCCAATTTATTGAATGATTTTGACAATGATTTATTCCTAATAGATGTAGATAATAGTATACATTCTCAGATTTTATTGAATGACAATTGGGGAGTGTTTGTTTTGCGTGACTGCTGAAGCATGTTTGTGCTACAATGCTAATCATCTAGGGGACCTACGTCCTTAAGTCATAACTGACAGTAATGGGGATGAATACCTCATAAAAGGGCACTAATATATAGCACATCGACACGGTTTTGATCCTGGGGGCTCACAGTAACGAGGCCATTGCTTAGCCAATGAATCATGATTGTACGCAGCGGGCGCTAGGGTACGTCGACGCCCCCACAAAAACAAAAAAAAACAAAGAAAATGCTATAATTTTTCAATAATTCATTGCATTTTGCCCCGACCCCCAACATAAACAAAACTTTTATGTGGGCATGCCTTGAACCATAATGCATGGCCTTACAGAGGATTTTTCCTGTTGGGGACTGGGGGAAAATGCATTGAATTATTGAAAATTTATTGCATTTTCTTTGTTTTTGTATTTTTGTGGGGGCGTCGACGTACCCTAGCGCCCGCTGCGCACAGTCATGACTCATTGGCTAAGCAATGGCCTCGTTACTGTAAACCGCCAGGATCAAAACCGTGTCGATGTGCTATATTAGTGCCCTTTTATGAGGCATTAATCCCCATTACTGTCAGTTATGACTTAAGGACGTAGGTCCCCTAGTTGATTAGCATAGTAGCACACACATGCTTTAGCAGTCACGCAAAACAAACACACCCAATTGTCATTCAATAAAATCTGAGAATGTATACTATTAACTAGATCTATTAGGAATAAATTATTGTCAAAATCATTCAATAAATTGGGGTAAAAATAAATATTCCACCATTATGACCAACAGTGTACATAGTGTTTTATTTCATGGATGTGTATATTCTACGTCACAATAGTCGTACAACATACACAGTATGTCCAGAATGAATAGAGTCGAGATGGTGAAAGTATGAAATAGAGTCGAGATGTTTTTTGTAGAGAGCTTTGTTCCAGGCCTGAGACCATTGTCGCTTATTTCTTATTGGCATTAAACATGTAAATGGTATGATATTTCATGAAATTGATAATTTAAGCATGACAAAAGTTATGCCTGCATTGTTAATATTTCAGAACATAATCCTTCGATATGGTTTAAGTGTGTGCAGCGCTTTGTAAAGCAGGGCTCCCACTTAGCCGAGTTGGAGCCTCGAGTTGTGGCGAGCTGGCGCAAGTTTATGGCTAGCCGTTTTATCATTAAAACATATTTCTTGATATCAAGAATTCAATTCTTAATATCACGAAATCGAATTCTTGATATCAAGAATTACCATTGCTTTACAACGTAAAATTATTTCTTGATATCAAGAAATATGTTTTAATGATAAAACGGCTAGCCATAACCTTGCGCCAGCTCGCCACAACTCGAGGCTCCAACTCGGCTAAGTTGGAGCCCTGCTTAACTGCAAGGAAAAGGCGCTATATCAAATATCTTTTGGATTGGATTAGATTTAATACGGTTTTACTGCCTTATTTCGAAAATTCATAGTATTGTATTAACATGAGATATAATTATTTTCGACTTATCGGTTTTGAAGGCGTTGGTTCTAAAGAAATGATACATGTTATTATTACATTTGTCCAGGCATGAAACTCATGATAAGCCGATATATGATTATAAGTTCATCGGTAAATTTTAGCCGTTTTATCATCAATGATTATTTTGTAATTTTACGGACCTATCATAGTGGAAGTCGTGTTAAGGACCCAAAATAAATATCATTTCGATAAGCCATGCTCATAATCTTTAATGGTTTGGTTTGTTCATGAAAAGAAGCTTCTACGTTATAATTATTGTATCACTTTGAACCTTTCAATCGTTCTTATCTTGGAAAGTTCGTAGTGTGATGTTATCCTAAATAAACAGTACTTTGACCGAGTTTATAGATGTCAACAATCATTTCGTGACTGATAAAAGCCAGCCTTGTCAAGAGACTGCTCTTGTGATTGCGATAGAACGGAGTCAAAGTCTACACCAACAAACACATACAAAAAACATCAGCAGATGAAGAGAAATAGAGGGGGAGGGAAGGAGAGAGAGAAAAAATGGAAAGAGAGAGAGAGAAGAAGAAAAAAAGAGCAAGGGGTATTAAAACGGGTCGCAAAAAAACGAATACAGATACAAAGACAGATTAAAAGAGAGTGTAGTAGGAGAGGAAGAGATAGAAAGAGAGAGGGAGAGAGAGAGAGAGAGAGAGAAAAAAAACTATAAGCTTGAACTTCATTTCTATCGACCCCTTTCAGAGTACGAGAAAAATGCATGAAAATAATGATACATTGTTTTATATCATATCAATAAAGGTAAGATGGCAATTAAAGCATTTGTAAACAACTAAAGACAGCGTAAGTTTATAATGATACATTCATAAGTAAAATAAAGTAAAATGTCCGTACTACATAGTGTTTTAATTCATGGATGTGTATATTCTACGTCACAATAGTCGTACAATATACACAGTATGTCCAGAATGAATAGAGTCGAGATGGTGAAAGTATGAAATAGAGTCGAGATGTTGAAAGTATGAAATAGAGTCGAGATGGTGAAAGTATGAAATAGAGTCGAGATGGTGACAGTATGAAATAGAGTGTTAGACCTCAAAAAGAGAGTGGGTGCTCTAGAAAAGTTGGTGATTAAGTATAGAGATGAATGATCCGTCAAATGCGTTGTGGATATAACGATACGGCGTTACATTGCGGCGTTACGGCATGTTACGACGCTAAACTGCGGATTTACGGCGTGTATGTTTGCTGTACAATTATGTTAACAGTTATTACATATTTACGATAAAATAATACAGTATGTCCTGATTGATGTTTTGAGAGAGTCTAAACACAGCCATGACTATGTCCAAGTGTTGTGTGAAAGTCCAAAGAACTCGGCGGTATGAACAGGTCGGAGAAAAACAAGCTTCATTTGTCGAAAGTCTGTTGAGAGGTTCATAAAGTCAATGCACGATCAATAAGAAACGACGGTACTATTGCTGAAAAGAGTTAATTCAAATGCAAAAGACACTAGACCTATACAAAATCAATACCCTTTACACATAGGCTACAATACGCTTCCCCGCGTTGACATGCGAGGATCACAGTATGGGTCTATACACATTCCTTCATTTAGATGATCGAACAATAGATATTGATCCAACCTACAACGGCGTTGTAAACATTCCTCAGAAAGTCTAACTCAAAGTATAGAAAGAAAGTCAAAGAGTCAGAATTCCATAGACACGCATGTTAAAAGTCAGTTCAAAAAAAGAAAATACCTATCATGCACTATTCAAAATTTCAAAATTCACATAGAAACACGTTTTGTAAGTCACATTTTGCTCGAAAAAAACGAAAGTCCAAAATGAAAAATCCCTATCTAAATTCAAAAAGTCAAGACCTCATCAAAACCCTATAGACACACGTGTTATAAGTCCGTTTTTTCTCGAAAATGGACTATGTCAAAGTTAATGTACACGAGTCAATAAGAAATAGTATAAGTACGAAAATATTCGTGTACAAAACCTATGACCGTCCCCATACTCACTGCTATAACTACTCTTGAGTACCACCACAAATATTAGATAATTTGAAAAAGCCGTTGAAAAAACGAAATAGCGCCTTTACGTCGTATTTCAGCCATTGCCGATATTGGCTTTTTGTTGGCATTTTCGTGTTGGTTATATTACGCACAACCAGGCGGCCCATGTATTGTTATTTTTAATTAATTAATTAATTAACGGTCACCGTATTTTTTTTAAAGTGGAGCTGAATTGGTATGATCGTATTGGCTAAACTTCACAAATTTTGGCTTTTAAATTACCTTCATAGCAATTTTAGGTCGGGCACTAGAAATGTCATAGATGAGAATTAGAGCAAAAAACATGCACTTTTAAGGCATTTGCGGTCTGAAAACAGAACTCAACTATCCCTTTAACAGTTCCCAATACCAGTATGAAATTTAAAAAAAAAGAAAAAAAAAGGGAAAAGTACAAAAGACATAATTATACAATGATATCTATATATTTTGTTGTATTTTTGATAACTTGTGCAATGTGTTTATGTTTTTTAGTTACAGAATCTAAGTCTTATTTTTATATTGCTAATTTTTGTTACGTGTATATATCTCTAAAAGTGTTATTTATTGTGCCTAACATGTAAAGATGAACATTCCAGCCAGTGCTGTCTTTCGTGTAAAATTAAATCTGTATGAACAATGTTTTTGCAATAGTAAAAAAACATTTTTGAATTGAATTGAATTGAATATATATATATATACATATATAATGAAGCACAGAATCAGGAAAGTTTACAGTTATTACGTTAATACTTTCTAACGTAGTATGGTATTACTTCAGAAAATATGCCATTATAATCTTCCTATATAATATACATATATAACGAGGCACAGAATCAATATACTTTGCAGTTAGTACAGTCATACTTTCTAACATAATATGGTATTACTTCAGAAAATATACCATGATAATCTTCCTATATAGTATACATATATAACGAGGCACAGAATCAATATACTTTGCAGTTAGTACAGTCATACTTTCTAACGTAGTATGGTATTACTTCAGAAAATATACCATGATAATCTTCCTATATAATATACATATATAACGAGGCACAGAATCAATATACTTTGCAGTTAGTACAGTCATACTTTCTAACGTAGTATGGTATTACTTCAGAAAATATACCATGATAATCTTCCTATATAAACATATACATATATAATGAGGCACATAATCAATATACTTTACAGTTAGTACAGTCATACTTTCTAACGTAGTATGGTATTACTTCAGAAAATATACCATGATAATCTTCCTATATAATATACATATATAACGAGGCACAGAATCAATATACTTTGCAGTTAGTACAGTCATACTTTCTAACGTAGTATGGTATTACTTCAGAAAATATACCATGATAATCTTCCTATATATACATATACATATATAATGAGGCACATATTCAATATACTTTGCAGTTAGTACAGTCATACTTTCTAACATAATATGGTATTACTTCAAAAAATATACCATGATAATCTTCCTATATAATATACATATATAATGAGGCACATAATCAATATACTTTGCAGTTAGTACAGTCATACTTTCTAACATAATATTTCATTTCAAAGACTTTATTTTCTGCAATCAAACAAATCAATAATTATACAACAAATATGGATAATTATATAAAACATAAGGTATGCAAACAATATACAAAATATAGAAACAAATGTATAATACATGAGTAAGAGTAAATGTATACGTTGGGCCATTGCGTGTATAAAGAAAGAAAGCAGAAGGTCGCCGTTATAAGCAAAAGCTTGAGTAGACGGTCAACCGAGCTAAGAAAAAAAATGAGTTGTGAAATATTGGCAAAGTAACAAGAAGAGGGGGGCCATGATACTCAAATGATATATATTACAATTAAATGTGAATATAAACAGTTGGATTCAATATAAATAATTATAGAATTAGCATATGAATCTCATCTTTATAAGGCTACTAATTATACGATAATGATAGAAATAAGAGAGAAACTAAACAAAAACAAGGGTGCAAGTGGTGCGTGTGTGTGCAAGTGCAAGTGTCCTCATGCGCCAAAATGTTGAATCATCGGTATTACTATGTAAACGTCAGACCAAAATTTAATGTAGTTTCTAAAGTTTTACAAAGAACGCTTTATATATATTTTTTTATTTTTATCTTTATACATTATATTGTGAAATAATGTGTTTTTTTAGTGTAGCTTTAAATGAATAGAGAGATGTACACTGTTTAATATGTCTAGGGAGTGCATTCCAAATGTCTGGTCCGTGATATCTTATGGACTTATGCGCTAACAAAGTTTTAGGATTGTGTAAATGAAAATCAGTACAATTACGCGTTGGGTATGAGTGAACATGGGAATTAGGAATAAATACGTCATGAAAAAGAGGAAGTGAATTTTGTGTGTATTTAAACATACAGATTGCTGTTTGATATAAGTGCAAATCACTCACTTTTAAAATGTTTAATCTATAAAATAACGGATTTGTATGAGCTAAGTAATTAGAATGGGTACAAATCCTAAGTGCTCTTTTTTGCAAAAGAAAAATTATATTAATCTTAGTTATACTAATATGGTATTACTTCAAAAAATATACCATGATAATCTTCCTATATAATATACATATATAATGAGGCACATAATCAATATACTTTACAGTTAGTACAGTAATACCTTCTAACATAATATGGTATTACTTCAGAAAATATACCATGATAATCTTCCTATATAATATACATATATAATGAGGCACATAATCAATTTGCTTTACAGTTAGTACAGTTATACCTTCTAACGTAGTATGGTATTACTTCAGAAAATATACCATGATGATCTCCCTATATATATATACATATATAATGAGGCACACAATCAATATACTTTACAGTTAGAGCAGTAATACTTTCTAACATAATATAGTATTACTTCAGAAAATATACCACGATAATCTTCTTATATATACATATATATGGAGGCACAGAATCAATATACTTTGAAGTTTGTGTAGTAATACTTTCTCACGTAATATGGTATTATTCAGAAAATACGCCATGATAATCTTCCTATATATTCATATATAATGAAGCACTAACTTTACAGTTTAACAGTAATACTTTCTAACGTAGTATAGTATTAAGTTCCTTTTTTTCACATGTAATTTCGAAATTATTTAGTGTAAATGCAATATAAACCTATGCTGTGTAGATGTCTTTATTGTTAACGAATATCAATTTTGCAAATATGCAATGTTTTGTTAATGTATTGTTTTTTTCATGTGAAATAAACGAAACTAAACTGAAACTCAAACGTAGTATGGTATTATTACTCCAGGGTATATGCCATGATATCTTCTTATATAGATATATATAATGAGGCACAGATTCGATATAATTTACAGTTAGTACAGGAATACTTTCTAACATAATATGGTATTACTTCAGAAAATATACCATGATAATTTCCTATATAATATACATATATAACGAGGCACAGAATCAATATACTTTGCAGTTAGTACAGTCATACTTTCTAACATAATATGGTATTAATGCTAAATATATTACTCATTGCGGATATAGTATCGAAAATAATATCGCTAGTGATATTCGTTTGTCTCGCAATGTGGTCAATAAGGAATCTAAAAGATCACGACGTTTCGTATGCTACTGCAATACTTCGTCAGGTGATAAAAACTGTTGTAAGCAAGGGTCTTTTATACTTTACGGGAGGACCGTAAAGCGGTCTAAAATTCGATCGATAATTGGAACAATAACGCCCAATGCCTATTGGTCGACGCACACGGTGATCGACCAATCACCAAGGCCGCTGGTTCGGCCGCTGGTTCGGCTGATGCACCAGGCCTATTGGCCGACGCATACGGTACTCGACCAATCAACGGGCCGCTGGCTCGGGCCGTCTGCTGAATGGAATCGACCGTTGTTGGCTGGCAGGACGGCGAGTGTCATGGCGGCGTATCGTCCGCATCCAAAATTCGGGGATATCGATCCCGTTGTCTCTGTTGAAATTATTAGGATTGAGACGGATATTGATAGCTTCTTTTACCCTCCGTGTATACCAATGCCGTTCTTGGGAAAGGCACTGAACCCCGTCCCAGTCTGGTTGATGCTGGTTGTCCCAAGCATGTTCGGCTACGGCTGAGTTGTCAGTTCGACGGAGTCTGACGTCCCTCTTATGCTCAGTGATTCTTTCTTTTATCGGACGGGCAGTTTCACCGATGTAGGATCTATCACATCCTTTACAAGGGATGTTGTACACAATGCCGTCCCGTCTATGTGGAGGAATTGGATCCTTGGGGCGTGTAAGTTGTTGACGTAGGGTGGTATCTGATCTGAAAACCGTTCGAATGCCATGGCTCTCTAGGCGGCGCTTGAGTTGTTGGGAGACCCCATCAATGTACGGCAAGACTGTAAAAGTCTTGTATACCTTCTGATCCCTGGGTTCCGACGATCTATTCTTGGTATTGTGTATAAAACGGCGTGGGTAACCGTTGAGACTCAGGGCACTGCGAACACGGGTCCGTTCTGTGCATGGCTGTTGTGGACTTGTCACAATGCGTGAAGCTCTGTCAAATAGACATTTCACTAGACCTCTCTTCACCGATATGGGATGGTGAGAGTCAAACGCTATGTACTGGTCTGTGTGGGTAGGCTTCCTATAGACTGAGGTGGAGAGCCTATGGTTGTCGTGTCTATGAACTAGAGTGTCTAAGAATGCTATCTTCCCTTCACACTCTATCTCTGATGTGAACTGGATGGTTGATTCAAGGCTATTCATGTGTTTAAGTAGCTTATCTGTTTCAGAGATGGGAACTATGATGAAGGTGTCATCTACGTATCTCTTCCAAACACGAGGCAAGCAAGAGAGGGGACATGTGTCCAACGCTTCTTCTTCGAAACTCTCCATGTATAGGTTGGCCACAACAGCCGAGACTGGACTGCCCATGGCTGCCCCTTCTGTCTGTTCATAGTATGAACCTTTATACAGAAAATATGTGGATCGTAGAACAAACTCGAGGAGTTGGGTGAGTTGTTCCGGTGAGAGTGCGGTCCGGGTAGACACGAAACGTCGTGATCTTTTAGATTCCTTATTGACCACATTGCGAGACAAACGAATATCACTAGCGATATTATTTTCGATACTATATCCGCAATGAGTAATATATTTAGCATTATTGATCGAACATACGGGCGCCCTGCCCTGAAACTGATGCGTAGATATGAACGTTGTAGCAAGAAGGTGGCCCGGTTCACCAATCACTTAACCTTTTTGGTTCGTTGCATTAAAGCATCCGTGGTCCCCAATGACCTACGGATTAAACCCCCGATGCGTACCATGGGGGCAAAGAAGGCAGCTGAAACGGCATCCCGTCGTTTCTTAAAAGAACGGATTTTTCTAACCAGACGCACTCTTGGCTCGGCCAAGACCGAATATGAAACTTTGAAGGCCGAAGTCATATCGAACTTAGTCCCCCAACATAGCGATGAGATAGTGAAGGTTAATGAAGATATCTACCGAGATGTCTTCATGAAATGTAAAACGAGACAACAAACGAAATTTGATAAACTTACACAGCCAAAGTCGAGCAGGACGGTGCCCTCATTAGCGAATGAGGAGAAGTGGGTTATTAACCTATCCTCTAGAACGATCACTTCTTCGGAAGAAGAGATTCTTAAGAAAGGCCTCGGCTTTGCCGTCTCCCCTAGACGGATTCCAGCTACCGAAATAATTGCGAAAGTTGAGACAGCGGTCAAGTATCTTGATGCGGAGTCGGCCGACGCCGCCCGCAGAGATGTAGACAACATCCTACAAAAAGCACGCCCCCCTAAACACAACATTTCGAAAGAAATGCACACCGCTCTCAAAACTTTGAAGGCTGATGATAGTATTACTATTCTTCCAGCCGACAAAGGTCGTGCCACAATCATTCTAGACACCACAATATACCATGAGAAATTGACCGACTTATTGGAGTCTGGTCCGTATCGTGTATTAAAGAAAGATCCCACAGATCGTTTGGCTCGCAAGCTTACCAACACCTTGCTGAACCTAAAGAAAGACAATGTGATGGATGAACCGACCTATCGTAGACTGAAACCCACACAAAAGCAACCTCCTAGAATATACGGGTTACCCAAGATACACAAACCCACAGTACCATTACGACCTATAGTGTCATGCATAGGCTCCTTTGCCTATAACCTCTCAAAGTACCTAGCTGAAATTCTTTCTCCGCTCACCGGTTTGACTGAATATACGATTCCCAATTCGAGTGGTTTTGCAGAGTTCATAGCAGAGCAAACCATCGGTACTCAAGAACGCATGGTTTCGTTTGACGTAGTTTCACTCTTCACCAATGTACCGATTGAGGGCGCATGCAATGCTACATTGCAACGCTTACAATCAGACAGCAATTTGTCTACCCGGACCGCACTCTCACCGGAACAACTCACTCAACTCCTCGAGTTTGTTCTACGATCCACATATTTTCTGTATAAAGGTTCATACTATGAACAGACAGAAGGGGCAGCCATGGGCAGTCCAGTCTCGGCTGTTGTGGCCAACCTATACATGGAGAGTTTCGAAGAAGAAGCGTTGGACACATGTCCACTCTCTTGCTTGCCTCGTGTTTGGAAGAGATACGTAGATGACACCTTCATCATAGTTCCCATCTCTGAAACAGATAAGCTACTTAAACACATGAATAGCCTTGAACCAACCATCCAGTTCACATCAGAGATAGAGTGTGAAGGGAAGATAGCATTCTTAGACACTCTAGTTCATAGACACGACAACCATAGGCTCTCCACCTCAGTCTATAGGAAGCCTACCCACACAGACCAGTACATAGCGTTTGACTCTCACCATCCCATATCGGTGAAGAGAGGTCTAGTGAAATGTCTATTTGACAGAGCTTCACGCATTGTGACAAGTCCACAACAGCCATGCACAGAACGGACCCGTGTTCGCAGTGCCCTGAGTCTCAACGGTTACCCACGCCGTTTTATACACAATACCAAGAATAGATCGTCGGAACCCAGGGATCAGAAGGTATACAAGACTTTTACAGTCTTGCCGTACATTGATGGGGTCTCCCAACAACTCAAGCGCCGCCTAGAGAGCCATGGCATTCGAACGGTTTTCAGATCAGATACCACCCTACGTCAACAACTTACACGCCCCAAGGATCCAATTCCTCCACATAGACGGGACGGCATTGTGTACAACATCCCTTGTAAAGGATGTGATAGATCCTACATCGGTGAAACTGCCCGTCCGATAAAAGAAAGAATCACTGAGCATAAGAGGGACGTCAGACTCCGTCGAACTGACAACTCAGCCGTAGCCGAACATGCTTGGGACAACCAGCATCAACCAGACTGGGACGGGGTTCAGTGCCTTTCCCAAGAACGGCATTGGTATACACGGAGGGTAAAAGAAGCTATCAATATCCGTCTCAATCCTAATAATTTCAACAGAGACAACGGGATCGATATCCCCGAATTTTGGATGCGGACGATACGCCGCCATGACACTCGCCGTCCTGCCAGCCAACAACGGTCGATTCCATTCAGCAGACGGCCCGAGCCAGCGGCCCGTTGATTGGTCGAGTACCGTATGCGTCGGCCAATAGGCCTGGTGCATCAGCCGAACCAGCGGCCGAACCAGCGGCCTTGGTGATTGGTCGATCACCGTGTGCGTCGACCAATAGGCATTGGGCGTTATTGTTCCAATTATCGATCGAATTTTAGACCGCTTTACGGTCCTCCCGTAAAGTATAAAAGACCCTTGCTTACAACAGTTTTTATCACCTGACGAAGTATTGCAGTAGCATACGAAACGTGATCTTTTAGATTCCTTATTGACCACATTGCGAGACAAACGAATATCACTAGCGATATTATTTTCGATAATATGGTATTACTTCGGAAAATATACCATGATAATCTTCCTATATAATATACATATATAATGAGGCACATAATCAATTTGCTTTACAGTTAGTACAGTTATACTTTCTAACATAATATGGTATTACTTCAGAAAATATACCACGATAATTTCTTATATATACATATATATGGAGGCACAGAATCAAAATACTTTACAGTTTGTATAGTAATACTTTCTCACGTAATATGGTATTATTCAGAAAATACGCCATGATAATCTTCCTATATATTGATACATAATGAAGCATTAACTTTACAGTTTAACAGTAATACTTTCTAACGTAGTATAGTATTAAGTTCCTTTTTTTCACATGTAATTTCGAAATTATTTAGTGTAAATGCAATATAAACCTATGCTGTGTAGATGTCTTTATTGTTAACGAATATCAATTTTGCAAATATGCAATGTTTTGTTAATGTATTGCTTTTTTCATGTGAAATAAACGAAACTAAACTCAAACTCAAACGTAGTATGGTATTATTTCTCCAGGGTATATGCCATATCTTCTTATAAAGATATATATAATGAGGGACAGATTCGATATAATTTACAGTTAGTACATGAATACTTTTTAATATACTATGGTATTACTTCAGACAATTTGATTGTGACTATAGTAGTGAATAGAAATAGTTATATGTTACCATTCAACTTATTACAAACTACAGATATAATCATGTATCAACAATGTTTATAACTGATATTGAGGGAAAAGAAGGATTTGCCACTCTCAAAAATTGAATTAATGTTACATTTAACATTTCATTCATAAAACAATGTATGCTCGATCACAATTCATATTTTGGTATTTGAGCAAACATCGTTTCTTTTTCTTCAAGTCTTCTAAAATGTGATATAAGTACCTCCAAATGAGAATACACACAATCAATGAAACAAATAGAAAATAATATCTTTCTTTTCATTTAATTACATTATTGGGCAAATCCAAGGTTAAAACATGTATGTCCTATAAAGACCTAGCTCCATACATTGCAAGTATTGTTGAATTGTATTATGGAATTGTGCACAACATGCAAATATCATTTTTGTTCATGTTTTTGGATGATTCACGCTCCAGTAGGGCTATCAGCTTTATACAGTCATCAGATATACTGAATCTAATATGGGACAAATAGCGTGGACTCGCCCAAATGCAAAGATGGTTGGATATTGGCAATCAATTTGAACTCATGATCTAGGCCCGTGACAAAATAATAATGCTTTTGGTTGTTCCAGCAGTTGTTTTATACTATAATTAAAATACATGAGCAGTATACATACTTGTAGAGACCGCCACGACAAGCAAGGGGTTCAACACAGATTTATAAACATTAATTTAAGAGTATTATCAAATTTAAATCCATATTTACTGCAGTACAGAGTGTGATCCAAATCAGTTGCACAAGTAAGTAATAATATTCAGTGCAAGATAAATGTAAAAATGTCCGATTTGAGGAGTAAAAGCTGACATTGCTTTCATTGATTGATCAACACCAAGGCCAATAATTGTATTTCTTTTATTGACAGAATATTGAGAAACATATCGTTTTATCAAGACGTCGAAGATAAAATCCTGCAAATACATGTACAAATATACAGTTGTGTATAAAAATTGAAGAAGAAATACACATACAAATATAACATATAACATATAATTTTGTTTAAAAAATACATAACAAATAATACTATTATATATCTAGCTTTTTAATTTACATGCATCTTATCTTTGAGAACACAAAAAGTCAAATTATCTGTGAGTATGAAGTACTTTGATTTCTTTTACATCCATGTGCTTAAATTCAATTCCTCTCACTTGAGGCACATCGTTATTCACCGTAATCTATAATGTCATTAATATCCAAAGGTTTCGAACATTCAAACTGTACATAGTACAATCAACTCTACAAAAATGCATAATTTTATATTCATAGCTTAGTATGAGGAAATGCCCTCAACATCACACATTATTTTCTTAAACATTCAAAATGAACAACATCAATTATATAATCTTCCAGACCTAAACCTCGCCTGTGTTCCGGGGTTCACTTTCTTCTACATATAGTACAGGGTAACAGAAAATATCGAAACTAAACGCAGAATTTGTGGTTAGTAGATGCCATGTTGAGTCTCAAGATAGTCTTGTATCAAGACTTCCATATCAAACATATAATTTACATCTCATCGCAATACTTATTACTAGGCTTAATTATGTATAATATCCATTTCTAACGAAAAGATAATAATATCACCACTTATAAAATGGCAATATTGTACACTGTCATATATCATTGAATTGTCTTTTGATGAATCGACGGTTTTCTGTTCTCTAAAGTCAGAACATGTATTAACAATCAATATAGTGTGGGTAAAAGTCAATGGTCTAGGAAATATGTTTTGTTTATTAAAAATAAATAACAAAGAATAGATGGATCATCAACTACGCGCAGTCGAAAGCAATGCCTACGCCATAAACTGATTTTACAAACGAAAACGGAAGCAATCTTGAAAATTCGAGTTTGATTGTTATCCATTAAAGGTTCTCAGAATATGGTGATTACAATTAAGCTATTTTGCATATTAGCCTACATGTATGACCCTTTGTTCTTTGACCTCATGACACTAAAATCTAATCAGTTTATTGGCTCTGCAAGAGACATACATGTCCTGAGCTTGATAGTAATCCATCTGTCAGTTTTATAATGCTAATGCGTTCACAAGCTATTTTTGCATACATAATGAGCCCCATGAACTTGACCTTTGACCTCATGACCCTTAAATCTAATCAGTTCTTTGGCTCTGCAAGATACATACATGTCTTGAGTTTGATGGTAATTAATCCATCAATCGGTTATAATGAAAATATGATCACGAGCTATTTTTACATACATAATGAGCCCTTTGACCTTTGACCTCGTGACCCCAAAACATAATCATCTCATTGGCTCTGCAAGATACATACATGACCCAAGTTTGGCGGAGTCCATCAATCGGTTCTTGAGATAACGCGATCACGAGAACGGGAGTTACGGATGGACGGCTAATTCATCGTGGAAGCATGAATACAGCAACAAAATGGCAATTCTTGGGAATTAATAGTTCACTGTGACGGCAAATGCAACATGGTCGATAGACAGGGTTATGTGGCTTCAGGTATGTCCAATCTTTTCCTGTATCACTCTTCTGAGTTGTGCAAACGTCATGGATGACTCATCTGAAATGAGGATAACAGGGAAAAATCAGTTATATGTTTAAATACTTTGTGTTATTATAAGCAAATAATTACCGTTGGTGTAGGTGCTGGGACAAACTATCACTTCCGAGGCTATCTGGATGTAGCGCTGAGGAAAGATAGCGTATACATTCAGATCGCCGAGGAAGTGATAGTTTTCCATCGCCTGAAACCAAAAGGTGATTATTTGCTCTATATTCCACATCAATTAGCAGCTAACAAACGGTGCACGATACGTACAGTGCAAGCAGTATACGTACTTACGTATACGCAACGTATACAATCTTCAGTGAAAGTGCGTTGCACTGTATAGATAGTGCTACTATCTTCAGTGAAAGTGCGTTGTACTGTATAGATAGTGCTACTATCTTCAGTGAAAGTGCGTTGCACTGTATAGATAGTGCTACTATCTTCAGTGAAAGTGCGTTGCACTATGTAGATATATACTACTATGTAACGAACTTTTCGTCTCCCATCTATGATGGGTTAACTATCTTCATCACGTCGTGATTTACTTTTGACCAATCTTAGAGCAAGATTCTTTAGTATGTTGAATATAATTTAATTTAATCCATCGATGCTTGCAGCACTAGAAGCGTTGACAGATTATTTGGAATAAATATAAATGCAACACACTATCAAAGTTAGTTGTTTTTGTGTGTGGCAAGGAGTGTGGTTCAAATAGGAAATCCAATCCAATAGTACAGTAAAACCTGTCTATAGCGACCGCCCAAGGGGAAACACAAACTTGTGGTGTTTGTACACATGTGGTCTTGGTAGACACGTTCCTTTAGTACATGTTTTTAATTAGAAGCAATTTTTAAGGGGAAACATAACATGTGGTCTTTGTTGACAGGTTACTAAAGCAGGTTTGACTGTGAAACAATAATAATAGGTTAGGGGTGTGACTTACCAGCTATTCAAGGGTGACATTGGGTTAGTTACCAGACTAACAATTACCAGACTAAAAAATTGAGTAATATCATAATTACAATTTATAGCTTGGTCTTATTTACCCAAAGCAGTATTAGCGACATTTTTCCTGTATGTACTGCAATTATTATTACTTCAGCAACGTCCTGCATGTTTGTTGCCTGGCTATAGCCCATTATGACAGAAAAATCAAGTCAGGTCACATTGCTTATAAAGGCTGTAGCTTATCAGCGGAAATTTCGGAGGTGAAGATATTTGTCTCAGTGTATTGCCATCAGAAGTTAAGATTTTTCGAACAAGATTAGTAAATGACATATATGTCGAGTGCCATCTCAGTCTCCAATGTGATACTTACGTCCATGCGGGAAGATGTCGGCTGCATATCCCAACCCGGCATCCTTCATGGCAGTGTGTAGTCTGTCCACCTGGCCCCCCGGCCTCACCCTACGTCTCCAGTCACGGAGCATTTCGTCGAAGCCTGACCTGGAGACACTGTTGAAGGTCAAATCCGGTCTGTTCAGGTACTTCTCTACGGCTGAATGCGAGAAGCCGAGCTGGTAGCCCAGACCCTGGACGTCCTTGGGTATGAACAGGACGCTGGTCAAGGTCTCAACCAGCTTGTCTGAAGCATAGTGCTGCCGCCCTTGCCTGCAGAGCATCAAAACAAAAATGGAGAAGTTAGAAAGCAAATTCACCAAGAAGAAAATGAATCCGTTGGTAGATTTAAAGGGATAGTTGAGTTCTTCTTCCAGACCGCATATGCCTTCAAAGTGCATTGTTATTCCTCTTATTCTTTTTTATGACATTTCTAGTGCCATTTTAGAACCTAAAATTGCTATGAAGGTAATTTAAGACCCCAAAATGTTTGAAATTTAGCCAATACGATCATACCAATTCACCTCTACTTTCCAAAAATACGCAGACCGTTAATGAATTAATTTATAATAACAATACATAAAGCCAACATCGGTATTAGCTGGAATACAATGTATAATGTGCTATTTCATTTTTTCAACGGCTGGTTCAAATTATCTAATATTTGTGGTGATACACAAATATTGGAAATGGTTATATTTATAGATATTTCAACCGTCTCTAAACCGATTTTGATCAAACAAAGATGGTTTTGTCATTTAAATTGTATGTTCTTTCAAATTTGACACTCAGTTTTTCATTATCTCACACAAAAAATATTTTGTGTATCACCCTCTGCAACAAAAAACTATCAACTATCAACTGTCCCTTTAAAGGGATAGTTGAGTTCTGTTGCAGAGGGCGCCCTGCGTTACGGGGTAAACCTTTACCCTCATGCAGATATGACTGGGTAAACATTAAACCTCATTCACATATGACGTGGTAAACTAAAGTCCGTTCAGATATGAAGCAGTAAACCTTTAGCCTCATGCACATATCACGCGGTAAACCTTAAGCCTCATTCACATATTACGTGGTAAACCTTAAACCTCATTCAGGTATGACATGGTAAACCTTAAGCCCGTTTACATATGACGTGCTAACCTTAAACTTCATTCTGATATGATGGGGGTAAGCAACAAACCTCAAGCTCCATTCAGATAAGACGCGGTAAACCTTAAGCCCGTTCAGATAACATGGGGTAAACCTATAGCCTCATTCACATATGAAGCAGTAAACTTTAAGCCTCATTCCAGTATGACACGGTAAACTGAAATCCGTTTAGATATGAAGCGATAAACCTATAGCCTCATACACATATGAAGCGTTAAACTTTAAGTCTCATTTACATATGGCCTGGTAAACCTTAATTCTAATTCACATATGAGGCAGTAAACCTTAAGCCACATTCAGGTATGAAACTGTAAAACTTAAACCTTATTCAGATATGACGTGGTTAACATTAAGTCTTATGCCTAGGTCACATTTGCCGCGGCGGCCGTGCGGTCGAAAATATATACGGCCAATTGCAATTATATGGCCGCCGCAGCATTCCCAAGGTCACATACGGTAGCGGTTACATATGTTAGGTTAGCTGCACGGCGTATTTCGAATTTGTGGAAACAGAAAATGTTCGGCTGCCGTACGGCCTTTGAAGTGATGACGCACGGTCACCTTAGGGTGTCCCTGCGGCGGCCGTAGGTTTTTGACAAATACTGAAACACAAGGTGCCCGCAAGGCGGACCATACGGCGACCATGCGCCCAGACTGATGCTACCGCTTCACCCCTGGAGTATATAAAAACGCAAGGCTACCGTACGTCCGACGTACGGTCGTCGTGGAACCGCTCTACGGCACGGCTTCGGTGTGTCTAATCGCAACGGCGAACCTAGAAATAAAAACAGTTATAACTCCACGTTATAATTCCACGGCGACCCGTACGGCCTGTGAAGATACGGATACGCCTAAGGGTTACCCTGAGGCCACCGCAGATTCTCTGCAGTCGCCGCAAGTATCTCTTGATTTCGGGGGCGTACGGCCGCCGTATCCTAGCCGTAGAGCAAATGTGACCTAGGCATTATTCACATATGATGTGGTTAAGCTTAAGTCTTATTCACATATGACGTAAACCTTAAGACTCATTCATATATGAAGCGGTGAACTTTTAGGCCCATCTACAAATAACTTGGTAAACCTTAAGCCTTATTCATATATTACGTGGTTAACCTTAGGCCTCATTCAGATATGATGCGGTAAACCTTAAGCCTCATTCAGATATGACGTGGTAAAGCATTAAGCCCCATTCTGATACGATGTGGTAAACCACAGCTTGTCTATCATGATGTATTAATGGTAATTTGTTTTATATTTCTGTATCTTATAACACCGACCTCAATGAATACGGGCATTGTCTTTTCTGCACGCATGCAGTTGCTGTTTTATGAAGAAAAAAAGCTACGGTTTACTGATTCGAATCTGATTAAGCATTTAGGGTGGAGATAAAACAAGATTGTACATCCTTTTTTTAATCCACTGTGGCGGACCCGGTGTACACAACTCACAAAAATTATCCCCCTTTTTTTTCCTTTAAAGGTACCTGAAATTGTGATAACCATTTCCTTTGGTGTTGTAGTCCAGTGAATAAGTAATCGGACTGCAGATCACATGGAACATGATTCAAATCCTTGCAACAGTACCAACATACTCTGGCAAGACATAATCTGTATTTGCCACACTCTACCCAGGTGAGGTTAAAGGGTCCCAGGTAAGATAGTTCCTTGGAATCTGTTATGCCCTGATAAGAATGTGAAATCACAACAAACATTCAATATGGAAGGGTAAATTGTGTTTACTTACGCGTCAGTGAGGTCAACACCATAATCTGGTTCAACTGTTGTAAATAGAATTTGGGCGGAGAAATGACATTGAATAAAAGTAATAATTTGGATATGTTCAATTCAATATAAAAATTATATATATGTATATTAAATGAACCAATATCGTTGAAAGTTACAAAGTGGATTATAAAATACAAGAAAATAGTGATTATAAATTCGAGGACCAGTCTTAGTCAGAAGGTCTAACATTAATTTACAAGGCTTATGATTTGGGGGACGCCTTGGTCGAGGTATTATCTTTTCCCATTAATTTTCTCTTCTCATTTTTCCTTTTTTTCTCCTCACTTTTCCTATCATTTTGTTCTCCATTTGATTTGGGGGGAGGGTTGCCATTTCCCCTACTCCCTGCCACCCATTGAATCTATCTACACCACTGCATATGGATACTTACCTTCTATTGATGTAGAGAGACTCTGTTCTACGAGTGTCGACGTCCCCTGCTGGATTGAGAGATTGAAAGTCTTCTTTCCATCCTCAGACGACGAGAACTCGAGCTCGAAGCTGAGGTCACTGCTCTCCTCCGCAAGTAGATTGCCAATCGAGATCTTAAATGTTTGAAGTGGAAGGAAATGAAAGTTAAAGGCTGACGCACTGTGTTATAAAAGAGCTTGACCTCACATGGTTGTGAATTCAATAAGTATAGCCAAATACTTTAAGAAAATGCACTCCACTTACATGTGTCTCTCTCCACCCAAGAGTAGGCAAGAAGCACCTGACAGAACGAGATTCTTTGTACGATTTGAACCTTACAATTTGTGCTGTTTGGCTAAAGTCCCGGATAGAATTTTTTACAAACAATTGACAAACTAAATGGCATCAGTTTGGAAGAATTTGTGCATCAAACACTAGAATAATCCACGAATTGTATGAAGACAAAAAGAAACAAATCGAAAAAAAATTGAAAAAAATAACTTCCCACTCCTTTTCATCATATTTCTTTTCCTTTCGTTATAGCAAATAATAATAGCTACATTCGTGCTGATACCCATCCCAGAGGGCACCTAGATGCCCTACGTTCTAAAAGCATTAATTAACTTAATCAAGCAGTAGATTAATGACAAATTATTATATATTTTTAGTCACTGTTTTTGGCTTCTCTATTAAACCATCACTGAAGCAAATCAATAAATCCAGTGTAGTTGATTCTACTGAAAACTTGGTTGCATTCGTCACGGGGCAGAAGGGTTCTGACAACTCTTTTTCGGCTCTCTCGATATCCTAAGATAAAACATAACATAAGAAACCGGCTCAAAATCTTTCTAAACAGTTTATTAAGCTCAGTGGCATATCCCCCTCCAACTCTAATCCAAGTACAACATGAAAATACAATTGCTGAACAAATCATGAATTAAAAATCCATGCAAATAGTCTGTATATTAAAGAAGTTATATATTACACATTATCAGTTTGTATTTTGCAAGACATTGTTCAGTATTCTACTTTTTGAAAATAAATATCGGTTGTAATATTAAATTCATTATTTTGGTATTGTTTTTTTTTAAAAACTTTACATGTACTAAAATACTTCGTTTAGCCTTACGGGGTTAGGCTCGACTAGCAATTGTCTTATTATCTGGCTCCTTTTACCACAAATAGTTTGTCTTCTTGCATATTTAATATCATTGTATTGCTGTTGGTAAATAAACCAAATCAAAATCCAACAAAAACTTCTAAATCATTCATACCTTTATAGGTCTTCTATAGGGGTGAGTGACGTAAACACGTAGTGTGACTTTCTGGGAAGAGGGCATGAACAGAGGCTGGAAGGTTACACATCTGAACTGAACTCCTTGGATGTTGGTGGAAGACAAGGCAAATAGCTGTAGATGGTTTGTAGTGAAATCAACCTTGTCTTTCGTGATGTGGAAACCTTCTGATGAATGCGGAAGCAATTTCCTGCGACTGAACGTTCCTTGATGAGTAAAAGAGAGCTTATTGCTTTTTTAAATCTTTAGATCTCAGTAGAATAACTCATGAAAAATAAAGGTGAGGTCCACACAAATTGACAGCTCTGTGACATATCTTTTGTGGCCCTCTCCCATCTGCTCTGTACTGAAAGTTTCTTAAATTTCCAGTTTATTATTTGTTGACGAAGGAATAGATTTGTTGTCAACCAGGGGTTTTGTAAAAAGAAATACCAGTTTTGTAATTATGAAGATAAGAATTTGAGAAGGTTATCAATTTAGCCCTTAAATAATTTATGTCCAAAGAGGGTTAATACCTAGTCCCGTTTTGGTGTATAGGATCATCCCTGAGCCATCACTGCATTGCTTAGGGCCGACGCAATGTGGAAGAACTACCGTAGCAGGTTCGAGCAGTTCCTGAGTTAGAGAACACTCCACGACTGGAGTGATCAACACCTCACCGTCCCTGAGAGGAATCCGAGCAGCGCCCTCCCTAGGTACCCTGATGGTGACCACAGATCTCATTCCCCTGTGCAACGCCCCGGCAGGGATGGAAACCCGGATACCAAGTTCACGCAGCTCCACTACTCCTCCTCTGTGATCCAGGATGCTGCTCGAGATGAACTCTACGAAGCCTGGATCAACTTTAATGGCTGTAATGATTAAAAAGGGACTAGGTTTTAAAAAAAAATAAGGATAAAAGGGTACAAGGGGAATTCAAAAAACGAAAGAAACATGGTCTCTGTTTCTGACATCATGAAGTCCATCTACAATATGTGTAAGCCAAACACAAAGCCATCCAGTTTTAGAGGTTTCATTGACTTTTTTTGTTTGGGGGGGGGGGGTGGATGGGGGAGATATTTGTGATATACCAAGATATGCCAAATATTGTATGTACTTTCTTACATTGATTGGGTGATTGAAAAGGAAATAACAAAAACAAGCATTACTTGCAGCTATGCTTTCTACCGCATCGTTGAAACTGAAAGCTTGTACAATCTCAAAGAGTCTCCCTCGGGTTCCTCCTCTCCTTAGCCATTCTCTGAGCATGTGCAGGACAATCCGACGTACTACGTACGGGGTCAGGGTGACGGTCTTACACATGGCACACATGATGTCAGAAGCGCCAAAGTGCAGGCGTGGGGCAAGCTGAAGCAGGTCTGACACGGAGCAAATCCTTTTGTAGAGTTCTTCAAGAGAGTCATCTAGAAATAATCACATGATAAACACAAAATAATAACAATAATTTTTATCATTATTATTTTCATTGTTATCAACATCATTATTATCATTGTTGTTGCTGTTGTTAATCGGCCACTTCATATAAATGTGCTCAAGGCATAAAAAAGAGAAGAAAAGAAAAAAAATTAGAGAACATGGAACTTTGCAAAAGAAAAATAGCTTGCAAAGTGAATCTAATGGGTAGTAATATTTTAAACAATTTACAGGGTTTTTTAACCCAGGACATTGCAAGTGGTCGTGAAAGTTAAGGTACATTTCTTAAGAGTCTCCTCGGTACCCACACACCACACATCCACCCACACACACGCTCAAACATCCAAAGCAAACCTGTTTGGTTGTCCTGAATATTGTGTTCCAGGAGAAGCTCAGCCATTTTATCGCTCCTTTCCTTCCTATCTAAACCAATCCACGAATTATCAACGAGGTGTCTTGCAACCTTGGTCAGTGTTGTCAAATCAGGTGGCTCAATGAGTGCAGCAATGACCTCGTCCTCCAAGCAGAGAGCTTTTCCTAATTCCCAGGCCAATGGCAAAGTCTTCACTGCCCGAGCGACACTGCAAAGCTCCTCCGAAGTTGGCGGTCCTCCAGATTTGTTGATGTCATCAACAGAATTGTCCTGATCTATAGTAAATAAAAAAAGAATCGTTTTGCGATTGAAGGCTTTCGGTACCACCATGTGACAGAATTACTGAACGACCTTCTATATATTCTCTCATCAAAAGTATCCGTTTATGGTGTGTTCAGAGGAATTAAGGAAAAGATAAAGGAAAGGGCAAAAAAGTATAGAGATATAATGATGAAATTAAGTTTGTTTGTACACTTCGACGAGACTTTGGCCTTTGTTTTTGGTGTTCGTACACACAAACTGAGGTGATATGGCAAAATGAAACGAAGGGGAAGGAAGGAGTGATCAATATCAAGAAGTTTATGAGCAGATCAAAAAAGTTGAAGTTTGAAGGGTGTAGTTCTGAAAAGAACTATCTGTATTCCTCTGTAGATGAATATAAATCAAGGTGCGCATATTCCCTGAATTACAGCTTTTTGAGAGAGACAATTGCATCAACGGGTCTTGTTCCTAATCAAACAGTTGTTTCATGGAGTATACTTTTCTATACTTTCTATGACATGTTTGTTGTTGTCACCTACTGTTTAATCTTCCTTTCTTTTGGAGGGGGGGGGGGGGCAAGAAGACAATAATACCATTCCCGAAGCAAGAGGATTAAACAAATTAAATCAAAGAATAGAAAATATTGTTTGATAATGAAGAAGATGTTACTTGCCTAAATCCGTAGTCCTGATGATTTCCACATAGTCCGCATCCGTTCTTTTGCTTGGTGGAAGTCTCCTCATAGGTTTGGTTCTGGTCTGCTTCTTTTCAGCCAAACTTACCTCATCGACAACTAGATACAAAGAAATAGTAACAATTAATGACCATTGTAACAAATATATAATGAAGATACTTGTGATTATATTATCAATAATAAAGACATTAATGATTTTATTCAATCATCGTCAGTCTACACCACCAAAACTAGGGTTGTTCAAATATGGTGCGGCAAACTGCTGCAAAAAAGGCACCATTTTTCCTTTGCGTGTGTGCGCATATTCAGTCTGTGTTATAAGATATAGAAATGTGAAGCGTATTACATTTAACGACATTACAAGAACACCCTATGGTTATGCCAAGTGTTATCTAAATTAGCCTTAAAGGTAAAGACCAGTATTGGAAACGCCCCAATTTCAAAAAATGAAATGGAAGCTCTCATTACCAATCATGTGAAAGAATATGTTTTGACTAAGACATGATGATAAAAGATTTGCCGGGAAACCGCCTACTAATTCATATATTTGGTAAATTTGTTTCTCTCATGGTCTTGTGAGAGATATAGGGTAGTCCCATATACATCTTTCTGTGTATAGTACTTGTAACTTTACGAAGAATGGGCCAAATTTCTTATCATTTTGATGATTCCAGAACCTTGCAGATGCTAGATGCTAGATGATCAACCTTTTCTGATCGATTCCACAACGTTTCTTTCACAATGCAATCGCATGACCATTACTGGTCTTTACCTTTAAAACGATCAATTTTTGTTGGCAAAGTAATGAAAGTTTTTCTTCAGTCTGGTGTCGGTCTGTATGGTCTCATTGGTAGGATTTAGGTATTAGGGTGGTATTCTGCATTTTGTCATCTTTTGTGTAAGTGAAAGTCTTTAGGTTAAAACATACAGTTGAGAGATATCTGCATAAGCCACCCATGGTAATTGTCTTTCTATTATGGGCATTATTAATTAGTTATGATTAGCGACATTAACTAAAATGAAAGAAAAAGAAGTTTCCAAAATCTGGCACCAGGCCAAATTCCTCTGTTCTCGATGTAGGGTCAAGTCCCAGAGAAACCACTCCATTCCTTGGACTAGAATGTCAACTCGAGGCCCCGTGCCCCAATGCAAATACGCTATACTTCTCGCAAAGAGTATGCTGTAGACCTGGTGTTTAGTGTGTCTGTTTACAAAACTGGTAATCTTTCTACAAATATTTGGGATAGACTGCATAGCCCCTGAAGATTAACAGAAAAAAGAAGAAGAAGAAGTAAAAGAAGAAGAAGAAGGGGAAAGAGAGACAACTATGTCAGAGTACAGGCCTACCTTCGGATTTCTCTGATTTTGATGCTGTTTGGATCGACTCCCAAACGCGTTTCAACACCTCTATAGCTTCTGATCCAGAAAGTTGGGATGCTTTCCAACTAGACAACATCTGGATGTTGGCATCCTTTCTGTTTGCAAACGTTCGATGTTGTATGTGTTCTAGCTCCGTGCGGTTGAATTCCAACTTCTTGCCAATCTCAAAGAACTGCTCTGCCTTGATCTGACTGGCAAACGCAAGCAGCATCTTGTCGGGAACCTCACTGTGATTGATAGTAAAGTGAACCAGTTATTACTTCGCGTCGGGTCGGGTGGTCACGTTACCCAAATTTTTGTGACAACACAGCCTTTAATTCATACAAAGTGGGTGGTCATGTTTGTGAAATAAACCCCTCTCATCTAAAATAGTGTAATCAAAATTACCAAACACTTAAAATTAACCACCCGGCACACAATGGCATGGGTTGGTTCGGTTTGGTATGCTTTCGAAAGCGCTTGAACACATCCTTAGTCGTGTATTTGGTTGCATATATCTACAGGCTCCATGTCTGCGACCCGATGAATGGGGCAAATCTGTTTTCCAATAATAAGAGTGAGAAGGCAATCTGTTCTTGTGGAATTAAATTTTTCTTGTTCAAAGTTTTCAGAATACCAAGAATAATTAAGAGTGACCACGTCAGTAATACAATATTCCTTGTTCAATCTCAAGTCAAGTCTCCATCATATAAACATACTTACCCAGTTGTAGCTGGTTATGAAACATGTCGATCATGTGGTAGATAGTGACGACACATTGCCGGCGTAGGATAAAAAGAACACAAAATTAAAATAAGTTGGGAATAACTCCAAAAACAAAAGTAGGAAAAAAAAATTAGAAAAAAAACCTTCTACCTGAATCTTTGATAATCACCCTTGCATAAAGGCTTGGCAAAACCTCACCTAAAGCGATATAACTGTAATGATACACAATTCCCGATTCAGAAGATATTATGAGGACAGTGCCCCTACTGATTTATTTCCAGAACCCTAGCAATTTTATTATTCAGGGCTCCGTCTTATAAAGAGTTGCGAATGCAATATATATGGATCAATCGCAAGTCCTCTGATCAATCTCAAGTGTGCAGTCCCCATCTCTGATGTACGTAGTTGAGATTAATATCAACTCTTTATAAGATGGGCCCAGGTGTACATATGAAGAGCATTAATTGTTAGGTTCGACCAGGCCTTACTTCAATTTTTTTTGACATATTATCTCTTTCCTCTTTTCTGACAAACGGCTTCTCCCTTCTTCTCAAAACACTGGTAAACCATGGATATCATGGGATGCCTGCATGCAGGTCGGTAATGATATTGACAATATATACTTCATGTGGCTTTCTTGCGGATGTTCTACCATATACTATGCTCAGCCAAGAGAGGAAACGTGAACAATAGCAAAACCAGTCAAGACTGGATGAAAACGACTACAACATCTTTATTCACTTTTCAAAAATTAAGAAATAAGCAGTATTAATACTAGCACTACAAACCTGACAGTGATTGAATGTCTCCTGCGACAATTGCTCCAGCTTATATTTTGTCAAAACTAAGGGGTACGGATTAAGGTTAGGGGTAGGGTTTGTATTAGGCTATATATAGTGTGGTGCAGGGTTGGAAAAAGATATTCGATTGAACGAAATTACCGCAGAGCGATTGTTGAAAGAGCAAGGAGTTACCAGCATTCAACTAACCTGATATCTCTGTCTGTTTGGCTGGCGTGTCCAGAGATTTCATGAGCGAGAGAAGCGTGTCCTTTGCTTCTCGGCCGGAGGCCTGTCTATTTCTCCATGTCACCAGCATGTCATGGATGGCCTGCTCTCTGTTACGGAACCTCCTATACTCTATGACATCCAACTGTTGTATGGTGAAACCAAGAGCCACTCCCAAATCATAGTACTGGTTCACCGTCATCATCTGAGCTATCGTGATGACATCAATGTCGGGAAGGTCATTGCCGGAGAGCTCTTCCATAGCCCTGAAAAATATGCAGTCAAATCTGATTTGGCAACAGCTGTACATAGAGACTATGAAGACCGTGTACTATGTACCCCTTTAACATTGTTTCCTATTGAGTCCCGTGTGTAAAGACAATCTGTCTTTAAAGATTGCTTTTCTTTTCTCCCTTGAAAAGTATTTATATACAGATTCCACTACAGTTACACTCACATTTTTCTTGGGGGGGGGGGGGGGGGGGAGGTGGCCGGTTCAATACACATTTCTTTTCAAAATAGGAATAGACTTTGACCATAGATTAATGGTTCATCCTTCATAAATCTTTTATTTCTCTGCGTTGACATTCCATACTTTATTTTAAAATGTGAAGAAATGTCAATGAAGTGCAATGACTGATATTAGGTATGCATGGTTGTAGTCATTTACTTGAGAAGTATCATGAGTATCAAGTATTAAATTTACGAAAACAAAGTGAATCCTTGAATCAAACATTTCTGACAACGGCATCATAACAAAACTGAGAGCTTACCGAATAAATGAAGAGGGCTCAGTAGATACTTGGAATGTCGAGTCATCTGTATTAAAAGGAATTCATAATTATAAAAAGAGAAGAGATGAAATCGGTGAAAGATTTTAATTTTAATAATAATCATAATAACACAAATAATAATAATAATAATAGAAATAATAATATGTCTTGTTTAGCCAATGGAGCCTAGTTAGCTGTAAATAATACTAGCGGTTCTCCATGAGGGCCCTGCAATCATATTACTTAATACTACTGTCACATGAGTCTACATGTTAGGAAATGAAAACCACAACCATCGTCTCAACAACAGGAACAAGAACAAAAACGAGTAGAATAACACAACCACCAACAGAAATTAACATGATTTGGTCGTATTTCCCCAGGGTAGCTTCGTAAGTAGTTAATAATACTTACTTTTTATATCAATTTATTATTCTACCTTAAGCCTGGAGACTATGGATCAGGCGCTCAGTGTTTTAACGAGTTATTTTGTACTGGGTACCTGTTTACTTTACCTGGTGGAGAGTGGCAAATATATATTAACGTCTAGCCAAAGGATATTGAATGAACTTCGATGACGTTATGAATATGCCATTCTTATTCCCATTCCAATTCCAATTCCAAAATCCAAATCCAAATCCAAAGTCATATACAAATACAAATTCAATCCAAATCCAAATCCAAATCCAATTCAAATTCAAATCCAAATTAACATCCAAATCCAAACTCAAATTCAAATTCAAATTCAAATCCAAATCCAAATTACCTAATATACCTGTTTACTAATTATATGCATACTTTTTTGAAAAGTTCCCCTTGAGGACAATTAATGTATACAAAGTGAATTCCATTTTGTATAGCAGGTGAATCAAATAGTTGGTAACAAAGGATTTAGGACAGAAATATACATAAATCAAAATACATTTTTGAACAGGTTTATTTGCCCCCTTCCCCTCCCACACCACCCTTATAAAAAAAAATTATCTTATAAACTAATGTTAACAAAAAGTCTTAGAATAATCATCATGACTTTCATCAAGCTCTATCATGGAGAATAAATTGTTTTCACCAACCTGTGTATCTGATGACGAACGCCAACGATTGAGACCTCCTGCCTAGTCTTCCAGCCTGTGAAATCGTCACGTAAATGACTGAGAATTCTGCATCATCCTCGCCAGGAGTCATTGATAGCAATACGCTGTGTCTCATTTTGGCTGTGGATATCTTTCAAAGAAAGTAGCTGTGGGCAAAAAACAATCAAACAATTAACATTAAACCTGTATTTAAATATCAACCAGGGGAGGTAACAAAAGTGATATTTACGAGCAGGCAGAGGTTAAGGACAGGTTTCTATAATACATGGTTCGATGAGAAACACAATTCGAGGGGAACCAGAAATGCGGCCTTAAATTTAATATATCATTATTAAAGACATGTGATCTTTCTATGCAGGTTGTAGCTTAAAGCAGATTTGACTGTATTTTATTTTATGCAGTTAGCTATGAAATTTAAAGGAAACATTTGAAGGGAAAAGAGTTGCTTAAAGGTTTGTAAAAGATGGTTGGGTGCTAGCAAAGGGGAACAAATGTTACAGAGAATTCATCAATTTTTTTTTCATATGAAAGGAAACAATTAAAGTTTTACATTAAAATGTATCTTTAAGCAAGAAAGTTACAAGTGTGAAAATGAAAAAACAAGACTTCTCATGTGACTATTTTCTTTATAATGCATAACAAATAGAGTGAAACCTGCTTTAGCAACCAACTGTACATTTAAAGACCATCTGTACATAAAGACCCCATTTCCTGTTTCCCTTGAATGACGTTTGTCATTGTGTACTAAAGGATCTTATACATAATGACCACATGCCTCTTCTGTCTCCCTTGAACGGTCCTAATACAGTGGAACCTGTACATAAAAACCGTTCAAAGGACACAAGAAAAGTAGTCTTCAATGGCAGATGGTCTTTACAGACAGTTTGCTTTAGGACAGGTTTCAATAGGAAACAACTTTATGGGAAACACCACATATGGTCGTTATAGGCAGGAAGGCATTCTATACAGGTTTTACTGTTTTACTTTTTTGGCAGATGTGTTTTCATACCTTAGTGTTGCTCATCTTGCCTTCACCATCACAAGTCACTGAAATGTCACCGGATTTAGCTTCGATAGAGATCGGAAAGGAGCGATGTGCATTGTGGTATGAACTCTGCTTCTCCTCCTTTTGTACTTCCTATTTAAAAGAAAAGAAACAGAACATTAGAATTCATCTACCACTCAATCTTATTCATTAACTCTTTTAGGACAGCTACGGAGACAGATTTTTCGCCAAAACGGCACCTCAGTGTTCTCTTGAACTCACTTCCTCTTATCTGAGGAAATTAGATTCCGCAAAACAATTCAAAAGACACCTGGAAATGTATCTGTTTATCTAAAATTGGACTTTCTCTACCTGTACATTTAATCAATTGTTCTGTGTGTTATAAATATATAGTATTAACATTATTTCTGAAGGGCTCCTCAACTTGTCACACATTGTTCTTCAATTAGGCAACATTAACCCGTTAATGAGACCAAAACAAATATATTTCCATGTCAGTTTCTACAATAGTTATATGTAATATATGTAATATCTACAACCTACATGACGACCCAATGTATCTACATGCATTTTTATAATTATGGTGGGCCAATTACATTTGCTCCGCTGAAAATTGGTCTGGAAGCCCGCGTGTAGGAGAGTCACACCCTATACAAGCTAGTTTACACTCAGAGTAGGGTGTAAATCCGGTTTTTAGTGTGCTTGCAAATGCTGCAATACACAACTGGTAATCTATATACAGATCTTAGTGACAGGCTGTATATCCCTTTGAAAGTTACAAGAGAAAAAATAATAATCATATGGGCAAAATAGGAATACCCATATCGGTCCAATTTGAATCTTCAGTGCAAACTAACATGGGGCCCACATGGGAATTCCAAAGAGGGGGCTATATGGGAACCCCCACCCTTTGATGCCCATACGGGATAGTGCACATCATGTCCACAATTTTCCCAAACCAGATAGGCCCCGAGACGAACCCATATGGGTCACCTGGGATGGCCAACATGTGTCCTATACGAATCGTGGGTGCAATATCATATATGGAGTCTATATGGGCAGACCCATGTGGGACCCATATTGGAACCCAATGTACATGTTACCCATATGAGCATGCTCCCTGGGAAGAGATCTAAAGGGAGTGGGAGAGAATAAAAGTGAACTGAGTTGAACCGAACTCTTTCTAACTGACCATTTCTATGCCCGGGATATCGGCATTCAGGTGGAGATGAACATCAAACTCTTTGCCTCGTTCAATCTTGTCCGGTACGTATGGGGTACACATGAATTGAAGCTGGATGATCTGTTGCTCAAGAGGGATAAGAACCCACCACTCGGCACAGTGATCGATGTGCAACTCAAGATGTCTCTCCAAGATTTTGCAGTACGGTAATTTGTCAGGTGCAGCAGATGATTTTGTCTTTGAAACTCTTGGTAAACCTATGATTAGAGCCACAATGTCAAATATTCTTTAATAAGCATTTGAGCAACATGAAGCTAGGCATAGCCCTATTATGATAAAAGATTCCTGTTTGAAAGGATGATGACTTTAAAGATAAAGTTGAGTACTGGTCATGCAATTACATTGTGAAAGAAACTGTCTGGAAGCAACTGGATGTTTTTAATGATTTTCATGAAAAGAAACTGACACATTTTCCCATGAGATCAGATGCACAGACAGAGATGTGTACACGGAACTAAACACAAATGTTTGGACCAAACTTTATTGGTATTTATTACCACATTTTGAATAAGAACATATTTTTAATAGCAATCCTTTTCAGGAGACTTTTCTACTATGGTATTCTTCCAAAATGACATATGAAGAATGACAAAAAAAAATCACAAATGACTTTTCATCTTAACCAGAGCTCAACCTTCTCTTTAAATCATACGTTTTGGATGATATTTTTGTTCACATACTCTTAATATGTTTGGTAGCCCTTTTAAGGTCATCCTTTCAACAGTTATCATAAACAACCCCTTCTGTCCCGCTTCAGTCTATGAAGACATAAATTTAGAATGATTTTTCAAAAGACATTGTGGTCCGTTTTCTACTCATCCAGTTACCGTCATAAAAACCCTGAGTCAAAGATCATGTTCAACTAAAACAAAACCGAAACCTTAATATAAACATCCTTATTTAAACCTCATTTTGGACACAATCATAGCAAACTATATAGGTAGTTCAACTACATGAACACTTTTACAAAGCATATTATTTGAAAACTTAACTGGTTCATACATTCACTTGATTCATTTTAACGTTTTATTATCACTTGGTTTAAAGACCAGGATCACTTGGGTAACACAAAGGAAAAGAATGGTTTAAAGTAGTTTAGTTTGGGAAATAAAATTTCAATAATAAACGTTGCAACAATGGATCTTTTATTAAACAAATAACCTACCCTTTCTTGCATCCCAAATATGTGAGACGATGTCTGGTATCACTTGCTCAGGGTTGGTGACCAAGGTGGAATGTGGTATCCTGATCTCAACAGGTTGGTGGAAGACCATGTTTGGAGGGTCACATCTGATCCCGTAGGCTGCCATTGATGTATCATCTTGGATGTCAACACTGGGGAGGTCTCTCACAAGGGTGAGAGTGATATTGCAGGATTCATTCTGTTCGACAGCCCCATGTGGGATAGACATTGCAATGCCATGGTGTTCCAGTTTGAGCTCTTTACCGTCACATCCGACTTGAACAGAGACGGTGTTAACCACTGGTGGCGCAGTCTTGCCAGCTGCAAATACAAAATAATCAAAGAGAGAGTGAGAATGATAAGGGTTTAAAGATAAAGTTGAGTACCTTTCCATGGAAAGAAACTATCCAGAAGCAATGGGGAGAGGTCGACTACGTTTTACATAAGAATCAATCAATGAAGGTTTTGGAGTGATCAAAATGAAAAGCAAATCACTCTATCTGGGTATGGGTATAGGGAACTGCACAATTCAAACACGTTGCTTAAAAGTTTGGTCCAAACTGTTAAAGTATTTCTCGTCATACTTCAAATATATAGGCATTTGCATGGCAATACTTTTCAGGGGATATTTCAACTATGCATGTTCCCCCAAAATAACATGGGAAAGCTTACATCTTATGCTTTATCTTTCACCGGAACTCCACCTTCTCTTACGTGGCTTCTAAATAAACATACCCTGGGCATTTTAGGATGGACTTTTAGTTAACGAATAGAACTGATCACCATGTCAATTAATTTTCTCTCTCAATTATGAAGCTATTACTTCTGAAATTAAATTTGGCAATCCCCAAAGTTTTCTTGTTCTGTTATTGTCTTCATAATTTATCCATGTCAATAAAAAATGAAAACCTTATTAATCAAATATTTATAATTGTTTGTTTATGATAGTCTATGTTTTATCATTTATTTATCAGAGAGTGTTACCTCGATAAGCTCTGATGATGTCCATATCAGGAGACCTAGGAATGTATGCAAACGACAACAAAGAAAAAGTAATATTATCATATTGTTTTAATCTGAAGGATATATTTGGACAAGCAAAAGGTATTTGATCAAATATCCACAGATCTTTGACACTTGGAGAAGTCCCACTTTCTGCATTTTAGAATAATCATTGCTAAAGTAATGAAGGTGCTTCATATTCTATGAGAAAAGACATATGTCTAGCATATCAATACTTTGTTAGGTTTTTCTTTAATATGATCTATAATATTCATTTATGAACATGTACCATTCATGATGTATCCAAATGTTTAATCACTGATGTTATTGATGATGAATAAATAAAATCAAATCAAATCAAATCAAATCAAATATATGACTGCTTTTTGTTTTCCCTCTTTAAAAGAACAATTCCACCTGGGTTCTACAGGATACACTGTTGGTGCATAAATGAATAAGACCGCATACTTTTATATTCCTATTATCCAGTGTTTGTCTCAAGCTTTATTTTTAAAATGTTACAATATATACTAACTGGTTTCGAATGGAGTTACTGGAAAGTATTAATCTTCATATATACTGCTCTTTATATTGCTTAAATAAAGAAATCAAATGTATAACTCAGCCTGAAACCCAAGTCCAAATTTAAGAAAGCAATGTTAATATTTTGTATTTGTTTTTAAAAAAACAATAAAGCACATTACCAGTTACAACGTAGACCACTCGACTATGACACCACTTCTGTACTCCTTCCAAATGCCCATGTTAATTTAATCCTTCCCTACCTTGAGAATATCATCTGGCGAATGATTTCATCCTTGGCATAGTGGACTGATAGGTTGCCTTGGTTATCTTTGATGTCCGGCTTTGCTCCATTGTCCAAGAGATAGAAGACCAGGGCCTTCTTGGGAGATAATTCATTCTGATAGAACTCTTCTGAGATCTAAAACAATTATCAATAGAAACGATTGTTCAAACTTTGGGAGGCCCTTATGTTTCTGAAGACTCATACACAGGTTCATCATTCTGAACATTTGTTGTGTTTTTCTGATGGTTCGTTTATGATTATAATTCTGAAAGTGAAATAAGTATTATTATTATTACTCCAAAGGTTTGTCATTCCGAACATGTAATAAGGTTCGTTATTTCAAAGTTTCAATTCTGTGATACAGAATTCTTTGTCTTTTTTTGCAATAATGAACTCTTTTTTATTTTTTTGGAATTACGATTCCTTTGTAGTTTTCAGAATTATGAATCCTATCGCATTTTTCAGAAACAAGAAACTTAAACAAAAAACTCTAGAGAAGCAAATGTTCATCTTTTTTTGAATGGCAATATGCTCCATTTTTGTGTTTTTCTTTAAAAGACTCATTCATTGTTAAATGGCTATGCTTACTCATATGGGAATAGTATGATTCCAATTGCATAATTGTAAGTAAGCTGTAGGAAATTACTACACATCAATTTTCGGTGGAGCAAGTGTCGTACAATCCCAGAGACAGTACGTTCTAGAGTTCATCATTACCTTTTGGAGTGCTGGGGTGGCTTCAACTTTACTGTCTTTCCTACCACAAAGTCTGATGGCTTCGTGAAGACAGGTCTGTCCGTCGATGGACTGGATGTTGAGATCGGCGCCATGAGACACTAATGCCTCGATGATGGAGGTGTAGCCATTTTGCGTGGCTAAATGAACTGCTGTGCAGCCTTTCTTAGCATGTTGCCCAATAACCTGTGTAAAAAACAGCCCCCAGAATTCAGAATCTACAAACAAAACGGCTTTATATGTATAAAAAAAAAGAAAATTCAGGCTTTCTTGGGCATATGGTCTCTTTTCTGGTTTTTCATATGTTAAATCACCACATAGACTTACACATACACATATTCTAACATTTAAGCAATTATTATAAAGTCAAAACTGGCTATCAAGGTCACCAATGGGAGACCAAATAAACGTGGTCACTGCAGGCAGTTGGCCTTTCTTAACCGATTCTCAAACACACATTTCTTTCTTGAGGGACGCAAAATACATAGTCCCGATACATAAGTGGCTTTTATAGAGAGGTGGCAACTAAGACGGTTATTATGTACTTGTATAGTTAGGTTTTGAGAAGTCCTTTGAAATAATTTCAACCTTTTTCATAATTTAGAAATCTACATACATCTACGAAAAAGTTTTTAAAAGGTTATTGAGATTAAAAACTGGCTAACCTTTTCAATTTATATTGGTAAGATTTTGATACTTGCGAGAATGTTGATAAACAGTATGATATGTTTTCATATGAAATCTATAGGAATACTAAATTAAATACCTTCTTCTCATCTTCTGTTAAACCCTCAGTATCTGCACGGCCATTTGGGGAAGAAGGGTGTTTCTGCCCTTCAGCACACCACGTATCTGGACTCGTCCCATGCACTTGGTCTTGTTCTGCAGCGAGTTGCAACGCAGTCTTCCCAGGCTTAGTCAGATTCACTTCAGCTCCGTGCTCTAATAGATATATTGTGACATCGGAATGTCCATTTGCAGCAGACAAATGCAATGCAGATGATCCCTTCTTGGTAACCTTGCTAACATCTGCAAGTTGCTCAAGTAGACACTTCATAACATCGATGTGACCGTTTTGAGCAGCAATGTGCAAGGGAGTCCAACCGCCATGGTCGGTCGCATCAACATCGGCTCCGTGGTTAAGCAAGCCTCTCGTGATATCAAGATGACCGTTCTGCACTCCGACATGTAGGGCTGTAGAACCTTTCTTCTTAGTGGCTCCGTTGACCTCTGCTCCTCGCCTAAGCAAATGCTCGGTAACGTCGCAACGGCCAATGAATGCAGCAACATGTAAAGGAGAGATACCATCAATATCCCCTTTAGCTACTTCAGCTCCTTGCCCAAGTAGATAATCTACAATACCAAGATGACCCCTTAGCGCAGCTAAATGAAGAGCATTCCAGCCAGCATTGTTGCTTTCGTTCACTTCAGCTCCTTGACTGATCAGATACCGAACAGCTGCTAAACTGCCACCTTCTACAGCATATTGTAATGATGTGCGACTAACTGTTCTGCAGCGTTGACTTACAAGATGATCTTGAAAGTCAAGATCAGACAATATAAGTGGCCTTTGCACAATAACCATTCCACCTTTAACTGTCTTATCCTCATCGCCATCTTGATACTTGCTTCTACCAAGATCATTTTCCGGAACACCTCTAAAGACAGTGAGAGAATCAACGAGCTTGCTGACTGCATGACCTACATGACTCTGCACACATCGCACATCATCATAGTGACCATACTGTCCATCGAATTGTAAGATGACGGAACTCCGCACGCTTCTCTTATTCAGTTCAGAGCCTTGGCTAAGCAAATACTTCATAACGTCGATCTCACGAGCAATTAAAGCATAATGGAGAGCAGTGATTCCATATACGCTGCAATTACCTGCCTCAAATCCATGACCGATTAAGGATTTGACGATATCTAAATGGCCATAAAATGATGCACAGTGTAGGGCAGTCGTTCCCAAGTCATTTGCTTTATTCATATCGGCCCCTTCACTGATCAGATATTCCACAACATCCAGGTTCCCTTTCGTTGCAGCACTATGCAAGGCACATCTACCAAAGTCATTGCTAGAATTCACATCAGCTCCTTGACTTAGCAAATATTTTGTCATATCAAGATGGCCATTACTTGCTGCAATGTGTATGGCTGTCCAACCAAAAGAACCGGCTTTATCCAGCTCGGCTCCGTGACTGACTTGATCTTTCATGGCATCAAGATCGCCTCTCTCTGCAGCGGAATGAAACTCCGTCCAATGAATTATATTTGATTTGGCCAGCTCAGCTTGCTGACTAAGCAAGGCACTTGAAACACGAACACGACCAGCAGCTGCGGCAAGGTATAAGGCTGACCATCCTTTGTCAGTAGCCTTACTAACTTCAGCACCTTGACTGATTAACTCTGTGACAACATCAAGATGTCCTTCATTAGCAGCTGAATGTAATGCAGTCCAACCAGTATGATTGGTCTTTTCAAAGTCAGCTCCTTGACTTATCAGAAATTTGGTGACATCAAGTTGACCATTCTGTGCAGCTGAATGTAACAGGGTCGAACCATCATTATCGACTTTACTCACTTCAGCTCCTTGACTGATCAGATATTTGGTGACATTAAGATGACCAGTAGATGCAGCTAGTCGTAATGGGGTCGTACCATCAATATCATCTTTATCCACTTCAGCTCCTTGACTGATGAGATATTTGGTGACATCAAGATGGCCAGTGTAGGCAGCTAGTTGTAATGGGGTCGAACCCTCATTATCATCTTTATTCGCTTCAGCTCCTTGACTGATCAGATATTTGGTGACATTAAGATGACCAGTAGATGCAGCTAGTCGTAATGGGGTCCTACCATCAATATCATCTTTATCCACTTCAGCTCCTTGACTGATGAGATATTTGGTGACATCAAGATGGCCATTGTAGGCAGCTAGTTGTAATGGGGTCGAACCCTCATTATCATCTTTATTCGCTTCAGCTCCTTGACTGATCAGATATTTGGTGACATTAAGATGACCAGTAGATGCAGCTAGTTGTAATGGGGTCCTACCATCATTATCATCTTTATCCACTTTAGCTCCTTGACTGATGAGATATTTGGTGACATCAAGATGACCAGTAGATGCAGCTAGTTGTAATGGGGTCATACCATCATTATCACCTTTATTTACTTCAGCTCCTTGACTTATCAGAACTTTGGTGACATCAAGATGACCATTGTATGCAGCTAGTAGTAATGGGGCCATACCCCTCATTCCGCCATTATTCACTTCAGCTCCTTGACTTATCAGAACTTTGGTGACATCAAGATGGCCATTGTATGCAGCTAGTAGTAATGGGGCCATACCCCTCATTCCGCCATTATTCACTTCAGCTCCTTGACTGATGAGATATTTGGTGACATCAAGATGGCCATTGTCGGCAGCTAGTTGTAATGGGGTCGAACCCTCATTATCGTCTTTATTCGCTTCAGCTCCTTGACTGATCAGATATTTGGTGACATTAAGATGACCAGTAGATGCAGCTAGTTGTAATGGGGTCCTACCATCATTATCATCTTTATCCACTTTAGCTCCTTGACTTATCAGAACTTTGGTGACATCAAGATGACCATTGTATGCAGCTAGTAGTAATGGGGCCATACCCCTCATTCCGCCATTATTCACTTCAGCTCCTTGACTGATGAGATATTTGCTGACATTAAGATGACCATTACATGCAGCTAGTCGTAATGGGGTCCTACCATCATTATCATCTTTATCCACTTTAGCTCCTTGACTGATGAGATATTTGGTGACATCAAGATGACCAGTAGATGCAGCTAGTTGTAATGGGGTCCTACCATCATTATCATCTTTATCCACTTCAGCTCCTTGACTTATCAGAACTTTGGTGACATCAAGATGACCATTGTGTGCAGCTAGTAGTAATGGGGCCATACCCTCATTTCCGCCATTATTCACTTCAGCTCCTTGACTGATGAGATATTTGCTGACATTAAGATGACCATTACATGCAGCTAGTCGTAATGGGGTCCTACCATCATTATCATCTTTATCCACTTTAGCTCCTTGACTGATGAGATATTTGGTGACATTAAGACGACCATTAGATGCAGCTAGTCGTAATGGGGTCCTACCATCATTATCATCTTTATTTACTTCAGCTCCTTGATTGATCAGAACTTTGGTGACATCAAGTTGACCATTCTGTGCGGCTAGTAGTAATGGGGTTCTACCATCATTATCATCTTTATCCACTTCAGCTCCTTGACTGATGAGATATTTGGTGACATCAAGATGACCATAGTGTGCAGCTAGTAGTAATGGGGCCATACCCTCATTTCCGCCATTATTAACCTCGGCTCCTTGACTGATGAGATATTTAGCGACATCAAGATGAGCATTCAGTGCAGCTAGCTGTAATGCAGTAGCACCGTCAATATCAACTTTATTCACCTCGGCTCCTCTACCGATCAGTTCTAGGATGAGGTCAAGTTTTCCATTCTGCGCAGCGCTGCTCAGTGCACTTTGCAAATCTTCAATACCGCCATCTTGTTCATTTCCCTCTTTACTGTCTCTGTGGATCAGACTTTTGGCTTTGCCTTTACGACTCACCCTCTTTTTGAAAATCTTCTTCCACATTCCTAGTGAAAGCTAAGGGTCTCTCTCCTTGCTACAAGTTCATGAATTCATCAAAATCTTTTAGGGCTGTTTTTTTTTTCCTACATGCTGTATCGTCTCATTATTCTGTGAAATTCCTAGTAAAAACTAGAAGATGACATCAGTGTATCACCAAAACACCTAGAAAAAAAGGAACATGTTTAAATTTTGGCAGATTCTGTCAGTGGTGAGGTACATATTTTTTAAACTGGATGGAAAGGGCATATCTTGAAGTATCTCAGTCCAAAAAGGGTACGGCTTTGGCCAGGCACGATTGATCTAAGCCACTGAAATATTTTTAGAACTTTAGAGGGCGCTATTTATATCATGCGTGATTATTGGAGCGTGAAATTTAGCTAGGTTATGTGCATTGATAAGATAAAATACTGTAGAAGTTTGAAACAAAATGGAATTGGTATGAGAGAGTGACGGCGGTTTTTAGGGGTCAATATTTAAATAATTTAAAGCGATTTTTGGCAAAGTCGATTTCGGATTTGAATTTTCAAGTCAATGGTCTTTGTCAGGCTGCTAATCATCTCTAAACATGTCACTTATTTGAGTTTTTTGGGAACAATTCAAGAGTCCGATCTTTCACTTTAATCATATGTGTGGTGTTATATTGCTTTCAATACATGTACAATGTAGAATTGTTTATTTTAGATGTGATCAATAGTCCACAACTAGTTTCCGATTTTAATCTATATTTTGTTCTTGTTTTGTTTTGTTACGTATTCTATATTTTATAAAGCACTTTTAATTAGCAGTTACAACGTAGACCACTCGACTATGACACCATTTCTACATTTCTTCCAAATTCCCATGTTGATTTAATATTTCCCTACCTTGATAATATTATCTGGCGAATGATTTCATCCTTGGCATAGTGGACGGGTACGTTGCCTTGTATTGTTAGACAGGTGGTCTTTGTAGACAGGTAGTCACTGAAGCAGGTTTGACTGTAATTAAAGACAGGACTCTCTTGCATGCAGTTTCGATGTACTAAAGGGACCTCCATGTATGTGGAACACATGATATATAAACTTTTGAACGAATAAAGATATGTATATTTCTAACAACCTGTTTTTCCATCAATCAAAGGTCACATCTCACTCTCTTGTTTAGTTTATTCAGTTCGCTGGTCTCATTCTAATGAATTCATGATCACCCTTGATACACAATACTCAATTTGGAGATTCCTTTAGAAATAAGTACAAGCACCATTTACTGTCCGATTATGTTTAAGTTAAATGCAATTTAGTATGTAACCGACAATTACCTGAAGTTGATAGAATATTTTGTATTCTTTGTTATGGATGTATCAACTTGTCAAGCCACATAGGCTTTTACAGATACATCCTATTTCATTTCCAAACACAATTAGCATTTATATGTAATTACTTTGTTTCACATATTTAGGTTGATTTTTTTAATTATGTTCATTGTAAATGTTTACAACCTTTTTTTTTTTTATATACTGAATTTGAAATATAATGGATCAATCAATCAATCAGATGTAACAGTATTCATTGTCACTATTCCATGATAACTATTCCGATCTGTATTTGACCTTTAACTCTTAAGCTGCCACCCATACAATGCACCCAGTGCCACAGTGCTAATCCCTATCGTGCCAGCCACAAATGTCCTGTGTGCCAAGTTAATTTTAGGGTTGGTTCAAGTGCGTGTTATTTAAATCTTTACAAAAAACAAATCGCTAAATTACTCGAGAAAATCCAATCTGACTGTTGTATACAAAGACGCGTAATCCAAAGCCGATAATCTGATGAACGCGATGGTACTTTCAATAGCGCTGCAAAAGCACTCAGCACGGTGCAATGGGCATGAACAATGACTGTTATTACATATGCTTGCTAGCGTGCACAAAGCAGAGTAGCGGTGGCTCGCTAGCATGAACAAAGCAGTCAACCGATAGCGCGCTCGCGTGCAAAGCACTATAACAATAGCGCGCTAGCAGTCTCATGGCAGGATATGAGTTAATACCTATACATGACATTAAATTACAAGATATACATCAGAAGTGAATCCTACTCCCCTCAGAAGCTGGGAATACACCTATCATGCATCAGCATGGTACATTGGACTCAAAAGGTTTATGCAAATCGCCTAACATTGCCCGAATGTTGAAAATTTCTCTAACGACATGAGATCACGAATCATCACCATTACCATCAACATGACCATCAAAAACAACAACATCAACATTAAATCTTCCCCTACGACAACTACCCCCTAGGACAACTACCCCCTAGGGTCACCACCCTCTAGGACGATTACCCCCCCCCCGGGACAACTACCCCTGGACAACTACCATCCAGACAACTACCCCCTAGAACAACTACCCCTTAGGAAATCTAACCCCTAGGGCAACCACCCTCTAGGACGACTACCCCAGACAACTACCCCCTACGACAACCATCCTCTAGGATACCTACCACCTGGACAACTATCCTAGTGGGTAGTTGTCTAGGGGGTAGTTGTCCGGGTGGTAGTTGTCCGGGGGTAGTCGTCCTAAATGGTAGTTGACTGGGGTGGTTATCCGGGGGTGGATGTCCAGGGGAAGGTGTCCGGATACGGTTTATGATATATACTTAGGATAAGGGTTTCTGTCATAATTATATACATAGATTGTATGTAACTCTATTCCGACGAGCTTATATAGTGGCTATTGCTTGGATCAACCAAATTAAGAGGTAACGAGTCAAAACTTATATATTAATTGTACTCACTGTTTGCCTATATCCCCGCCTTGATCCTGCTAAATGCGAAATGAATCGTGGAATGAGGCGTCGAGTCCTTTCCTCAGAAATATTTATCCAATTATAGCCAACTTAAAAGGACTCACACGTAAGCTTACACAGTTCAAATAAAACTAACTGGCAACAAGTGACATGAGAGGTCTCTTCTAGAACGTGTTATAAAGGTGTTTATAATGTCTCTTTCGCAAGATAAGAGGAGAGTTTGTCTCTAGGTCATGAATCCAGTGTGAAAGATGCCAAAATATGTAGTGTGTCGAAATAAATGATCTAGAAATCAAACTAATGCAGATTCCATTTGCAGAAATGTGCTTCGTTCCATCAGATTTACATGTAGAAGCGATGGACAACCCCTATGAAATGAAGGACATAGGCTACGTGAGTCTGTATTTCACCGCCTGGTGACGTGGCATTGAGTAGGTACAAGTCAGTTGGATCATGTGGTCCAAAAACGAAACCAGAGAAAAATACAAATAACTAGTCGAGCTTATCAACCGAACAAAAGAATACATATCTCTTGCTCAATGAGTCGGTCCTGTGGGCATTGTGACGCAAATAGTATCATGAGATAAAGTGTCCAGGGCAGTATAACCCTTAGTATTTTCCTAGACAGAAAATAAACTGCTTTAAATGACGATTGGGGGGAGAAGGGAATTCAACATTAATTAACTGCCATTGCATCTGAGTACTTGTCCCACACAATGCAATCACTTAAAAATCTACTACACTAGCGAATGTAGACAATTCCAAATCTTCTGTTGCAGATATAAACATGTTATTGGGGGGGGGGGTTAAAGGCATCGTTTAACAATGTTAAATCTGAGATGCATGGCCCTATGTGTTATCAATGTCTGTGATATGGTGTAATATTGAAGCCCCCCAAAAAGCTGCGTATCAAAATGATCATGAAGTGCCTCAAAAAAGTAAAAACTTTTGAGTAGCCGGTTTTACCATACCCATTTTCCCCAATAGACTGTAGAGGTTTGGAGACCGTTAGGAAAACACAACATGAAATTTCGATTTTCAATCATAAATATCTTGATAATTAGACTGGCAATCAGCTTGTAAAAGTCATGGGATTCCTGAATGACCTAAAGGTTTATAATTATGATTGCAGCATGAGCTAAATCAAGGATTTTGTTTAAGGATCTGAGACAAAGTTACCGTATCCCTTTAAGGGTATGCCAGGCTTTGGTTTTCCAGTAACTATTTGAATATGTTTTGAATGTTTACATTCGAGTTTCGTTTTATATGATTTTTATACATTTGTTAATTTATTAGTATCTAAATCTAAGAAAATTTATCCTATAATAAGGAACTTCAACTCAACGATAATTTCCCCACAATGTTTGAGAAAACAAACATGAAATTCGAATTAAGCAGGAAAAAAATATCGAAACGTAATGCAGGCTTAGCGTTACGTTGTCTCCGCTTTGTCATGTTTGTCCCCAGCCAGGCGCGTACGCAGGGGGGGTGTTTGGGGGGTTAACCCCCCCCCCCCCCCCTTTTGTATTTTTATGTGTGTAAACCTCCCTAAAAAAACGAGAGAGAGAGAGAGAGAGAGAGAAAAGAATGTCTTTGCCTGGAAACCACACAAATCTATGTCCGATCCCAATTAGTCATACCATGATTTACGGACTGGCATACTTTTCATATCATGTCACAGTATCGTAGGTGAATTAGATATTTCATACGACTTGGCTGGTAACAAACGTAACAGAAGAAATAAAAACACGTTTGAAAGGAACGTTCTGAAAGGAAACGTACCTTGATTGAAATCATTTGTAATGATGTTCACGCTGGTAGGTTTTACATTGACAAAAAAATATAAAATATGATCACTGATTGTAACCTGTAGAGCGTGGGTGGTTAGAAGCTCAAAAACATGTTTGTCATAAGGATTCTTTAGAATAAAATTACAATGGAAAACTATTTGGAGTGTAAGCATGTCCAAATTTGGGCATTAAACTTCGTTCCGCTTTGATACAAGTCAGACAGCCATATAACCGAAGCATACAAAATAGAAACAACATTTGGCTTCGGTTTATGACACTTTACCTTATATTCAGATCCACCATTCTTAAAGGGACTTGGTAACATTGTTCAGATGGTAGTGACGTCAATTAAAAACAATCTGAAAGTTTGGGTGAAAAACGGACCCTAACAAAGCTTATTAATAATAACGATTTGGGGAAAACTGATCTGATGATTTATTCCTTAATTCTCCCAACTATATATATTATTACAGTTTAATTACATTTTAGGTGAATTTAAATCGTCACAAAACAATGAATTGGCTCCATTCTAGACATTTAAGTGTTAAAAGCCTGTCTTGTGTCTTATTTTTATGGGAAAATTCAAAAATGGTTGGGAGAATTTACTGTTAGAGGGCGTCGCACACTAGTGACGCCTTCAAATAAAACCATAAATATCTTTGTGGTTTGAGTTTTAGTTCAGGATTTTTTGCACGTCAGAGGGTAAGTAGGAATATGAGAAGTAACATTTACGCAGTTTTTTCATCGACCTTCAACAATGTTAACGAGTCACTTTAACAAGATTTCACATTTATGTATGAATCATAATGAAATTCAGGAAATAAGTGAAAACCCTTAAATCTAAATACCGAACTACATTGATACATTTAGCTATGGTATGCTTTGCTTGAACCTAAGAGGGCTTTTAACCGTTAAGCTGGTGTTGAATAGATTGCGAAAAACCTGAATTTTACAGAATTTTTTTTCTTCTCGCAGCGTTCTACATTAATAGAAGAATATCAGAATTAGAAAAAGTATAACTACGCATATATATGGTGAAAAACGCACGGGTCCGAATGTCTATACTTCACTTGTTGACACTTCAAATGATCACATTGAATTCCTCCGTCCCCGCTACAAAATATTACAGATATGTGTACTTATTAAACATTTGTTAATGAAATTTATTTAGGCTCTGCGATCTCTAAAATAAGATACCAATGACACTCAAGTTATGTTACATAATATAGGCCGATTTTGTACTACTAAGCCGATGATGTACGAGTTTGGTATATGTTGGTGTAGGAAACAAGAAAAATTGTTCATTTTGAAACATCAAATTTCATTATAATTAAATCACTAGATATTGCTTTATATTACAAATGGATTTGGGTGAAAGATCAGAGGAACACGTCACGATGCGTGGTGTGGCACAAATGGCCTTCCGTAATCATGCAGGGTATGAAATGGCGTCTAAAATGTCCCCCCCCCCCCCACCTTGACTATTTTTCAAAATTCGGCAATTGTTTTTGTTTGTATTACACATTTGGAGGAATAAAACAAAACTACTATAACAAAAACAAATGTGCGTGTGTGTGTGTTTGTGTGCGCGTTTGTGCAAGTGTGCGCGTGTGTGTGTGAGAGAGAGAGAGAGAGAGAGCATGAATACAATTTATTTTATTTTCATAAATCATCCCCCACACTTTGGGACCTGTCTTTATGGCTATGCCACTGTTTCAATCACAAACCTTTGAATTGTGAACCTTTGGAAAACGAGTGCCTCGGCGGGGACGGGGGAGGGGGTAGGCGGCAGGGGAGTGGGCGCAATTTTTGAGAAACTATTTTGCGGCGAAACAGTCACCCGGTGAATAATCGGGGGGGGGGGGGGGGTTATGGAGCACTTCTTTTTAATTTTGTTTTGCCTCCGAAAATTGAAAATCGCAGCGGCCGATATTTTGCTCAGTGGGGAGAGGGCACTAATTTTGTTTTCCCCAAAAATTTGAAAAATGCACCCCCTCCCCCTTGAGCACCAGGGGAGGGGGCCCGTCTTCAAATAAAGTTACTGAAATTAACGTGTTTTTACCTGATTGTTTTCCCAGGGGAGGGGGGCCCCTCCCTTGATCCGCCACTGGGGTGCGACCAGTGGCCACCCGGATTTGTCTACGTACGACGCAAGAATTTATATCGCTCGAAAATTAAAAACAAAATTCATATTGGACCTTTCATAATGCACACTTTCATTTTAGGCCTAGTGAATGAATGATTAAGGGAATCAATGAATAGAGAGGAGTGAAAACGTGTGCAGAAAAAAGAAAGAAAGGTGGAGAGAGAAAGAGAATGGAAGTGAATATATATAGAGAGAGAGAGAGAGAGAGGGGGGGGGGAGACGAAGGGAGAGGAAGGGAGACCCAGGGCCATTGGGGAGCCGACGTACGTCTGCCCAAATAACTGGATTCTGCTAATATAATGTTGCTAATAGGGTCTACTGATCTTTGCGGCCTAGACTCTATATATATAGAGATTTGTATATGTATATGCCTGTGTACATTTAAAGGTAAAGACCAGTATCGGTAACGCCCCAATTTCAAAAAATGAAATGGAAGCTCTCATTACCAATCATGTGAAAGAATATGTTTTGACTAATACATGCATGGGTGTCGATCCCGGGGGGGATGGGGGGGATATATCCCCCCCCCCCCCCAATATTTGAGGTGGGGGGGATGGCCTGTACAATCATCCCCCCCAATAATTCACCATAAAAAAAACCTTATTGTTATTAATCGCAAGATGACCATCAATATACACATTTTGCTATCTCATTTTCATAATACATACATATTTACGAAGTAAATGAGACAACCGTATATGAGACAAGAATAAATTGAATTCTCGCTCATACGGCTTCATCAGGAATTGATGAATTTATTCAATTTGTTCAATCAACAGCATCATAGAAATGCAGTGCGCCAAATGCAAAGACGCAGCGTCAAAAAGCAACGAGCTAAATGTTAAGCGCGAAGCGCAAAAGTAGCAATCTGCAATGCACATCAGACAATCCTGGACAGTGTAAACATAGATGAACTCTGTGACGAATTCGTGATGAGATCGGAGACAAGGAGAAAGATTTTTGGACATCAGTATGACTTATAAGATAGTTCACTAGTTGTTATGTTGTTTCCGTACACCTTTTTAAAAATTCACGTCATTGTATCTTTATTTTACTTTTTTTCACTCATTTTATTTCCTGATATTTCCTAAAACACTTTTCATTTTTGGAGAAAGATTATTATGTCAAAACTTATTTTTGTTTTATTTAAAAGCTGATGTAGGCCTATGTCACTGGCGTACTGATGGGGGGGGGGGGGGGGGCTTGGAAAATCCAACCATGACTTATTTTCAATTTCATACAAGTGATTTATAAATGTTCGTGATATCACATGATTTTCAACAAATTCGCGTTTCTCCATTTTTGTTGCAAACTGACACATTCCCAAATAGCCAGGAAGAGCATATATTTTGTATAGTCACTAATTAGTGGCCGTTTCTAATAATTTAATAGACTTGAAATCTTCCGCGCTACGCGCGGGATGGGCGAAAATGATTTCAGATGTGGATTAAGAGTAATAATCAAATGAAACGTCAAAGCTTCCCCGATTCGCGCGGGAGGGGGAAAACTGATTCAGACAAGGACACGATACAACGAATCGTCTTCCTTCTCTAATAATTTAATGAAACGGTAAAGCTTCCGCGCTTCGCGCGAGATGGGCGAAAACGAATACAGACAAGGATTAAGAGTAATAATTCATTGAACCGTCAAAACTTCCGCGCTCCGCGCGGGAGGGCGGGGGGAATTGCACTCAGACATGGACACGATACAACGAATCGTCTTCTTTCTCTAATAATGTAATGAAATGTGAAAGCTTCCGCGCTTCGCGCGGGAATAGGCGAAATTGAATTGAGACAAGGATTAAGAGTAATAATTAAATAAAACGTCAAAGCTTCCGCGCTCCGCGCGGGAGGGCGGGGGGAATTGCACTCAGACATGGACACGATACAACGAATCGTCTTCTTTCTCTAATAATTTAATGACACTCGAAAGCTTCCGCGCTTCGCGCGGGATGGGCAAAAATGAATCCAGACAAGGATTAAGAGTAATAATTTATTGAAACGTCAATGCTTCTCTGCTTCGCGCGGGAGGGGGGAACTGAATTCAGACAAGGATTAAGAGTCGAGAATGGTACATCGAATCGTCGTCTTTCTTTAATAATCTAATGAAACGTCGGAGCATCCGCGCTACGCGCGGAGGAAGGAGGAAGGAGAACTTGATTCAAACATTAAGGATTAAGAGTCGAGAATGGTTCATCGAATCGTCTTCTTTCTTCAATAATCTAATCAAATGTCAGAGCTTCCGCGCTACGCGCGGAGGAAGGGGAACTTGATTCAAACAAGGATTAAGAGTCGACAAAGGTCCAACGAATCGTCTTATTTCTCTAATAATTTAATGAAACGTCAAAGCTTCCGCGCTTCGCGGGGGAAGGGGAAACTCCTTCCTCCCTGCACCCAACCCCTAGGCTACGCGCTTAGGGAGGGGGTGCAACCTGCCACACGTTTCTACCCCTTGGTTGCTTTGATCCATTGCCGAACATATTTTGGCACCTATCATCCCCCCCAACCACGGATACAAATCGACACCCTTGAATACATGATGATAAAAAATTTGCCGGGAAACCGCCTACTAATTCATATATTTGGTAAATTTGTTTCTCTCATGGTCCTGTGAGAGATATAGGGTAGTCCATATACATCTTTCTGTGTATAGTGCTTGTAACTTTACGAAGAATGGGCCAAATTTCTTATCATTTTGATGATTCCAGAACCTTGCAGATGCTAGATGCTAGATGATCAACCTTTTCTGATCGATTCCACAACGTTTCTTTCACAATTCAATCGCATGACCATAACTGGTCTTTACCTTTAACTGTGTTAAAAATATTTTGCTTGATATATCAGTCTAAATGTGGTACACATTATATAGCCCCGCGGCCCTCTGTCTGAAAATGACGTTTAAAAGGGCGCCTCCTATGACATTTGAAGCGCCCACTGACCTCTGAAATTCTGAAAGTCGAAAATAATTATTTTCAAAGAAATCGTATGCTAGCTTCAGTTATTAAGCACGTGATATTTCGTCTGCTCATGTTTATGTTACGTCTAGTGCACAGCACATCTGCATCGCGCTCCTCATTGTTACATCAAAGACCTTGCGAATAAGCGATCGCTGACATGACACAACGGGACTACATGTAGACTGACAAGTTGTCAGCAATCAACTTGCTCTTTATAACATTAATCTCTGTCAAACGAGTAAAAACAATAAAACGTCATCAAAATGGGAGACTACTACGAGTATGAGAGCGATGATAATGATGATCAGAAGCAACCAATTCATCGCAAAGTCTACCCGATTTATGGCCGAGACCGCGAACGCAGTGACAGTTCGACATATCTGACAGGATCGTCGAATGCCAGTGCCAATGCATTGATGAATTTTGACAGCGATTCTCATTGCGGTATGTATGCTGCCTCACTTTCACAACTTTTTACTACAACTCGAAATCTACATATCTCATATAGGTCTAGGTCTAGCTTACACTTATACTAGTTTTGTAGTATGAAAATAGGCAGAGCTCGAGTACACACACCAAAAACTTTAATTTAAGGCAACTGTCTGTACAGGTGGCAACCAGATTTTAATTATTTTTTGACTTTTTTTGTTATAATAAATTAATATGGACGGTGCCTAATTGGCATGCTTGGCATTGGTAGCTTGGGCTAGGTGATGATATGGAATATCATCATAATGTCACCTAGCTAGCCTTAATTGGCACACAAACCCCTGCCTGTGTGAAGGGTGATGGCCCTAATGCCAATGGTAATCGCCCTTTCCTGCACCAGACGAACCTTGCAAAATACCTCTGGAGTTGGACTCGTGGAGTTCATCAATAGATTCTTCTTTGTACTCATAAAAAGCACTTTGAAATCATTCAAGCAGTTCATTAAACATGTGACAATTAAAAGATATTGGATTCCGAGTGATAGCAAAATATTATGAACTAACACTTAACAGTAACTATTACCTTCCAGGTGTTCCTGATGAAAATGAGCTAACATGCCATCTACATTACAACAACGCTGACCTATATTCACGAGGTTGTTCTGGCGAACACGCAAATACATGCATTGTACATGTAAATAGCTGTTTCTCGCATTGCCAATTTGTTATTTACTGAACAATACAGCCATTAGTGTCCACTGCATGCACTGGACAGCTAAATTGAACTTGAAATGTATCTTTGTGTCTATTCTGTGTTTAGATCCCAAGGCCCTTTTGCAAGCTGTGGTGTTTGTCGAAGATGCTGTCAAATTCAGGAGTATCAAACACAAGATAGACCCCTTCTCTCTCTGGTACTACCGGGTCTACTACTCCAGGCCAATCCAGTGGTAAGGTCGTTCAATTTAACTCTTTGCTTCCTTTAGTAAACTGATGGAACAATCGCTGGAATGCCACAGTTAACTTTTGCTTCACATAACTCTTTGCTGCTGTAGTATAGACTACTGTATTTGCCGGCGTAAAGGCCGCAGTATTTTTGGAAGAGAAAATATCAAAAAAGTCGGGATGCGACCTTTGCGGCGAAAGAGTAAAAACCTCTTTGAAATGTCAAAGTTGGGGGTGCGGCCTATGCGGCGCTGCGGCCTTAGCGCCGGCAAATACGATAGTTGAACAATCAGTTAAATGCCACAGCCTTCTTTTCCCACAAGCAGATTTGTTCAGAATCTCGCCTATTTAATTTTGATCTCCACCACACCAATGCTACCTACCCCTCCCTACTTGCTACCAGCCGAGATAGCGTGATCATTAAATTAGGACGAAAAATGGGCTGGTGAGCATAATTATGAGCTCCTTCATAACGGCATCTTTGGCGGCTTGAATCAATTGTAGGAAATATAATATGAAGAACCGGCCAGATTCTGGACTACATGTAGAGGGGTGTTGTGGTCTAGTAGTAGATACGTCACAGAACATGGATCACATGGTTTGCGGGTCGAGTCCTGCCGCTGCACTTACATGTCTGGCCTTTTCAGGGCTCAAACTTTTTGTCCACGGGGGCTTTTTTTTATTACAAATTTCCATTGAATATGTGGTAACCATGATACTCCTAAATTTTTTGCTATTTCATCATTATCAGCATTATTTCCCTCTTTCAACTTTACAAGTAATCATAACATGCAGCTAATGGTCAGATCTCCTCCCTCTGTACAAATTTTTTGGTCCAAGCCCGTACAGTCGCCTCCGCGCCAACTGGTTTCCTTTTACTAAATTAGTTTGAAGTTGATTTACTGGTCAAGGTTCATTATTTGCTGGTCTTTTGGAATCACCAGATTTCAGAAGATTCATGATTTTTACAACGAAAAACCTCCCTATGTTTTGGTCCTTGCACGATCGCCTCTATCTAGCTCCAGCAGATATTGGGCAGCAGCGCGCACACCAGTATACTACCGGTGCAGCTAGTGTTGCCACTGCTGACGGCCGCAGTGCATTGCGAGCTTCCGTTGTTTGTATCTGTAATACTCATAGAGATGTTGAGATGGGAGATATAGCGCAATCTTGCGGCGTTCATTTGTTTACAATATGGCAGCCTCTAGACACCAAAAATTCGAGCGAGAAATCCTGCACGGGGTAACCTAATTTATTCCATAGTTCCATTTCAGAGGCCCGGTCACGCAGAGGGGACGCACGGCCAGCGCATTGGAAATTTGCAATTTTGGCCAGTGCGTTGTCGTTCGCTAGGTGTGGGTCATCATTCGTTACTCGTTCGTCGAGCGCGCTGGACCAACGCTGGACCAACGCTATGCATTCGTCGCCATTCTCTGTGTGTGTCTGGGTTTTTTTAGCATGCTCAAAGTGTGTGCGGAGCTCGACGCATGAATGTACAGGCCAAAAGGACGCCAGACATGCGCGGGGCGCGCTAGACCAACGCCAGACATACGTGGAGCACACGCCCTGTATACCCGCAGCGCCCGTCAACACGCTATGCGTTCTGTGTCAGCTGGCTAGCTTCTCCCAAATCCTGACAAAAGTCGGAATCCCGTCTTTTTCCGATTTTCAATGCGCCGGGTGTGCGCCCCCCATGCGTCTCCTCTGTGTGACCGGGCCTTTAGGTTTGAAAGTTGAAACTCGATATTGTGTGAAAGTTATAACATACTTATTTCTTTCATGAATATTTACATAAATTTCTCAATATAATAATTTGTTCAAATCTAAACAGATCATTGATAATAATCAGAGTATATTGTTATCGATTTAAAATTGCTCATTGAAATTTATCATTCTTACTACGGCTTTGTTTCATTATTCACTCTTATTCTTTACTCTTTTTTTCTATTATATGTTACTATGTATTGATGTTTCCGTGATGTTTATATTGTTCAAGTAGTTTGTTTCTTCATACATGTATATGTTGCATTTGTGTACAGGGCCCCCTGGAAAACAGTACTGTGATTACTGACGGGGCTACCCTGTTTAAATAAAAGGAAATAAATAAATAAATAAATAAATAAGATTATCTAAATTGTGTAGTCCAACGGGGGCAATTTTTAATTTTGCACTCGCCCCCGTGAGCAATCTGACGGAGGCGATTATGAAGCTCACGGGGGCGAATCGCCCATCGTCCCCGTGTATTTTGAGCCTTGGTCCTTTTGCAAGACATTACTTGGAGTATCAAACACAAGTTACCTATTCACTTCACCGGGGTGGAGAGTGGCAAATGTAGATCAATGTCTTGTCAAAATCAATCAAACAGCTAGCCTTTTGAATACTCCTTGCACCTTTATTTTAGCTACGGTATCTAAATTATCTACCGGTAAATGGCTTCACAAAGCTAAGCATTTTTTACTTGAAATAACAAAGAACGAATCGAAATGCTTGAAAGAAGGAAATTCAGGAAGGATCTATTGTTACTTCCTTCCGTGCAATGTTTTAACTTGCACATAACCTTGTACTTTTAAGGCAAACAAGTACCGGTATGTCAGCTTTATGTCTGTAGCACTAAACTGCACCTTTGTCGTATGGAATCTACAGAATTTAGGACAGGATTTTTTAAATTTATTTTATTTATTTTTTATTTATTTTTTATTTATTTATTTTTTTTTTTTATTTTTTTTTATTTTATTTTTTTTTTTTTTGGGGGGGGGCTGGGTGAATCCACGCTGATGGTATTAAGTTGATTCAATAAATGCAGAAAAAGTTTTAATACAATTTAATATAACAACATAGCAGAAGGTTATATTTGATCAAATACAGAGATCCTTCCCTTTTCTCAGTTTAGCTTTGAACAGAACTTACAGCCACATGTTAGATAGAGAATTCAAATTAAAATGTTTCTTGTCATTAGACGGCACATTAAACTTATCACTAATGTAATGTAAGTGTTTATACTGTACAAAACACTGTACATGTTGCACTCCAAATGAAGAGTTTAATTTTGCACACAACTATGGATTTATTACTCATGGATTTTCCTTTAAAGCCTGTCTGCACTAGTTTGGCCGGGAGGGATTAGATCTCCCAGCGTGGTCACTGACGGGTAGTTATCTCATAGAATCAGCTCTCAATTAACATAAAAAAAGGGAATCATGGGGGACCAACAGGTACCGCTTAGGCATTGTTTTCTATATATAGAGAGAGCAAGTAGCTACAAGTAGTGCAGTGGGGCTTTCCCTTTAAAACTCTACATACATGTAGTTCACCGCATATTTTGAAAGTGTGGCGTGGGTTTCACATTGTCAGCAACAAACCAACCACATCCCCTGTATAAATATAGACTAAAGAATGACTAAAGAATTCCGATGTAGTTCTTTGATTTTGATATCAATGCCGGTTTGAATAATATTATAACAATAGGGTTATGTTGAGTTGTTGACAGCTAGACACAATCAACATGACTCACATACGGTAGGCCTGTTTTCACTATCTCGAGATTGCCAAATATCCAGCTATTTGAACTATCCCGATCGCAAACTATCCAGCTAATTTGCGTCTTCATTAGACCGAAGTAGCAATTAGCGGGATATTTGGTCGGGATTGTCATCCCAAGATATCTTGGGATAGTTTGCAAAATAAAGTTTTGAGGTCGTAATCTCGAGCTGATGAAGACGCGATTTGTTACTTCGGGATTATTTCCCAAATCACAAATAGCAGGCTATTTGGCAATCTCGTGATGATGAAGACGCGCCTATTGACAGAAATGTTTGCTATTGCCTGGTTTTCGTACCAGTTTCATAATTACAGTGTAACATTATTTTTCTTTAATATTATTATTACTTATTTGACCAAACAGTATAAGGGATTGGGTATCTTTGCCTCAGATTCTAAACAAAATCCTGGATTTAGCTCATGCTGCAATCATGATATTATAAATCTTTAGTTCAGTCAGGAATCCCACGACTTTTACAAGCCTGTTTGATTATCAAGATATCTATGATTGGAAATCAAAATTTCACAAATCGTTTTCCCAACGATTTTGAACAGCTTTTATAACACTACATTCTATTGGGGAAAGTGAGTATGGTAAAACCGGTCACCCAAAATGTTTTCCTTTTTTGAAGCACTTCATGATCATTTTCATACACCATATCACAGACACTGATGACTGATAACACGTAGGGCCATGCATATCAGATTGGTAAAACTGGAAACATTGTTAAACAAGGCAAGAGACAAATACATGTATGTAATAAGAATACCAAAATGAAAGAATAAAAGGAGTGGGAGCAGTATAGTAAGTGGGTCAGGGTAAACAAACGTGAACTGCAACACTGTTGCCCGGAGGCGTGTGCCCCCGAACTTGCTACACAGTCCCGGGACATATACATAATAAAATCTCTACACTAAATGTTGCACACAAGTCAGCATTTACATTTTTTTTTAAAGATTAGAAGGTTAAATATGTTGTGACTAAAAGAGGAATGCATGGCTCAACACTACAACACCACTGGGGGTGTTTCACAAAGATCCTTAGTTGGACTTGAAAATTATTGAAAGCCGTTAGCATATTTGTAAAATATTTTGTAAAAGATAGTTTTAAAGGCATCAAATGTTGATTCAAATCATTCATATTTTCTATTATCAAGGAGATTTCATGTTCTTGATATGGAATTTATGAAAAGTCTAAAATACTTGAATTTGTGCTTTTTGAATATATTTTATTTTAAGGCTTCAAATGGCTCTCCATAATGTTGAAGTCCAACTTAGAGTTAAGTTTGACTTAGGATCTTTGTGAAACACCCCCCCCCCCCCCCCCTCCCCCCTGGATACCTGGGCACCCTAAATATTAGCCAGGATTCCCTCAAGATCATGAAATTTGTATATATACATGGACAGGCCTCATGACTCTAAAATGTTCACTCCAGGGGGGCATTTCACAAAACTTGTCATCAGCGACAAATGACAGTTTTTGTTATAAGCTACTAAAATCCTTGCTTCTGATTGGTTATCAACAGATTTGTCACTGATTTTTTTTTGGTCATTTGTCATTGAAAAAAGGCTTTGTGAAATGGGTCCCTGGCCCCTTCCAGATGGTAGTGTGGATTCCTTTTGTTATACTTGGTGCGTGACCATCTTTACATGTACCCAGTGTTTGGGTAAAAATATTTTATAAACATACTTGGCCATGTCAGGAAACTGTAGAAAACATTTTACAGTTCCCTAGTCAATAAAGCTATTAAAGATTATTTAAGACAGGTAACAGCAAAAACACAGTTCCCTGATTATAAGCTTTCTATGGAGGAGCTTGGGGGGGGGGGGGGGGGGGGATCACATCATCTGCAGAACCTTGCAGCACTCACCAATACTTATATGCTAGATGATCAACCTTTTCTGATCGATTCCACGTTTCTTTCACAATGCAATCGCATGACCAGAACTCAACTTTATCTTTAAAGGTACTATGTCCCATTTGCAGGCCCAAAAAATGAAAAAGTTAAATTCCAACTGCATTTGAAAGATAATACTAATTTAGAACTTCCCTAAAAAAGGTGGGGCTTGAAAATGTCTTCAAGTGGGAAAATAACGACCATTAGTTGTCAAATCGACTTTAGGGCTATAGAGCCCAAAAGTAATAGTCTTGATTTTCAGTCAATTGTACCGAATGGTCATACGTTTTATGCTCCGCAAAGATTCAATCAGTTTAATCTTGGCCATCACAAGAAGTGGGTTATTGATGTAGACAAATGCTCATGTACCCTTTACAAATCTTTTCATGTATGTTATTACCAAAGAAGAAAAAAGGCCAGTCAGTCACTCAATAGTGTCTGACAGTGAAGTCTAAATGTATTATACAAATCATGATAATCAATCATAACATCATTATAATTATTTGTTAAACATCACTTGTACGGTGACACTGAAATGATATGGGTAACAAAATATTCTCAAAAACGAGATAAAGCTAACTTATTTTGGTCTTTCTACCCCCCCCCCCCCCCTCCCCCCCCCCCCCTCTCCCCCCCCCCCCCCCCCCCTTCCTCACACACCTTTACATTTTCAGGACCCTCTATTTAGCGATCTTCACCATCCTGGTCCTTGCTTTCTTCGAGCCCCCTTCCTCCCTCACCACCGGCAGCAGCTCTGACCCCCGTTACCGTGGCGACCGCATCCAAGCACCCTGCGGTGTGACAGAGGGAATCGAGTTCGCCTGTCTCCTCATCTTCTTATATGATGTGTGCACCAAGGTGAGATGAAAATATTACAGCCCCATTTAGACATGATGAAAAAAAACTATCAAATAGGTGTCTTGGTCGAGTGGATATGTCACTGGACTGTGGATCACAAGGTCCGCGGTTCAAGTCCCGCCGTGGCACTTATGTCCTTGGGCAAGACATTGATCTACATTTGCCACTCTCCACCCAGGTGTTAAATGGGTACCCGGTAGGATGCTAAAGTTAATGTGGTTAGGTGAGCAAGTGTGCGCTTGTAAAAATGATGCCTGGCTGGAATGCTCCCCATGGAGTGGAGAATGTGCATACACTGTACATTGTGGGTGGGTACGCCTGAACCTGATGACTAATGGGTAATGATATATGTCTGTAAAGAATGAACTATTATTATTATTATTTTTAAAAAGAGATCTGCTACAGCAAAACTTAGCGTTGAAATGAATTACTCACATGCCTCCGGGTAATAGTGTTGAATTTCTCTTTTGTGAGTCCTGGCCCACACGTTGCTCCCTCCCTTTTCTTCTTGTTTTGTTTCCATATTGCATGATCTGTCAAATTGTATTGTGCTTTTTATGATTTGCCTAATAAATAATAATAATAACTAGATATAATAATGTTAACCTGATTTTTTTTTTTTTGGGGGGGGGGGGGGAGGGGAGTGTATTAGAGACTTAGTGAGGACAAATCTATGCATAATAGCAAGACATTGTTTGAAATCTACATTTCATGATTGTGCAACTTTTGTTTCTTTGAAAAAACATTGTTTTTAATAAAGCAAGGTTTAGACCATTAAAGGGATAGTTGAGTTCTGTTGCAGAGGGCGCTTCACAAAATAATTTTTTTGTGAGATAATGAAAAACTGAGTGTCAAATTTGAAAGAACATACAATTTAAATGACAAAATCATCTTTGTTTGTTCAAAATCGGTTCAAAGACGGCTGAAATATCCACAAATATAACGGTTTCTAATACTTGTGTACCACCACAAATATTTTTTGTGTTGGTTATATTACGCACAACCAGCTGGCCCATTTATTGTTATTTTTAATCAATTAATTAACGGTCACCCTATTTTTTTTAAAGTGGAGCTAAATTGGTATGATTGTAATGGCTAAATTTCACACATTTTGGGGTCTAAAATTACCTTCATAGCAATTTTAGGTCCTAAAAGGGAACTAGAAATGTCAAAGATAAGAATAAGAGCAAAAACCATGCACTTTGAAGGCATTTTCGGTCTGAAAACAGAACTCAACTAGCCCTTTAAGTTCATAATAATATGAATAAAATCATATAAATAATATGTTAAAATGTTCACATCTCTTCCTTTTTCACTTGTTTAAAAAAAGATTTATCTGATAGGTTTTTCAGAGCTGAGGAAGAGCAAGTGGCTCGTTGCCTACCTCATCGTTATGGCTTTCTCTCTCATCGATTGGCTGGTCACTATCAACTTCATGTGCGATGAGCTGTATAGAATTCGCCGCTTCCTCCGCCCTTTCTTCCTCATCCAGAACTCCCAGTTGATGAAGAAAACTGTGAGGAGCATCAAAAACACCATGCCAAAAGTCGCAAGGTACGTTGTAGTAAACTGGGCCACGATTGATTGTGATGCCTGAGTCATAGAAGTCACGTTGAAGGAGTGAAACGTTTAGTTCGCAGATACAGTCAAACCTGTCTACAGCGACCGCCCAAGGGAAACACAAAAAGTGGTCTTTGTAGACAGATTCCTTTGTACATGTTTCAATGAGAAACCATTTTGAAGGGAAACAAAAAATGTGCTCCTTGTAGACAGGTGGTCTTTGTAGACAGGTGGTCTTTGTAGACAGGTGGTCACTGAGGCAGGTTTGACTGTATTATCTTTGAGGTTTGACCTATGAATATTACTTTACAAGCGATCCCAAATGACGATAAAATCATTGATAGAGGTTCATTAGCATAAATCATTTGGGTCTGCCTGTCAATGACAATTTCCAATTTAATTTCGAAGTAGATATTAGCGCTTTGAGACAAATTTATTGTAATTGTGAACATCATCACTCTTGTCTGACTAAGCCTCAAAGAGCAGTTGTTATATTGATATTGTTAGCTCTTTTGGGTACAAGGAAAATACTAATTTGCCTAAGGACAACTGCACCTTAGTTCTTTGAAATGTGTCTTCATTATGTTGTTGAATCTTTCTGTGACAGTGTTATGGGTCATTCCATGTCAAATCACCCAATGGTTTTAACCCTACCATTTTTGATTTTGATGAAACTTAGTGTACTTGTTGAGTGTGATCTCACAGCACCAAATCCCAAATTTTAGGTCAATCGGGTGAGGGGTTTGGGAGATACGGCCCACCAAATTTTAAGATTTTTTCAAAAATGGGGGTGGCGGGCCTACCTTTGAACCCTTGTATCTCGGGACCTAATGGGTCAATCTTCACAAAATTTGTATTGTTGGAAAGGGTATTCAATAAGGATTCCAAATCTGCCGCCATTTTGAAAATGTGTACATGTTGGGGTACTTTGACCTCTTGACCTAAGATTTGACCTTGAAATTGACCTTGTGGATCACGTGACCTTGACAATATTTTTAATGAAATGTAATCTCTGACATGTTCACTTAAACATATAAAAGTTTCAGAGATATAATATTTTTTGTTTAGGAGCAATAAGGATTGAAAGTATCCATACTTACAGATATTCACAATAAACCCTATTATAATGTATACAATACATGCAATATGCACAGTACAACATACATCTTCCACATGCTTTTTTGTTCTAGGCATATCCATTCTAAATGTCAGCAGTACTTGAATAGAAATAAAATGACAAGTTCATATAGGCCTAAAGGGTTAACAGGATGTATGGCTTTAGGCCTCTGAGTCGGTTCTAGGATAATTACCCCCCTGGAAAATTAACCCCCAGGAAATGTCCCCCCCCCCCCCCCGAGGACAATTACCCCCGAGGACTATCACACCCAGAGGACAATTCCCCCCCAGAAAATTACCTCCTAGCAAATTCTGTCCCCCCCCCGAGGACAATTACCCCCCAGACAATTACACTCTAGGACAATTACCCCTCGGACAATTACCCCCTAGGAAAATTACCCCCCCCCCCCCCCCCCCCCCCCCCCTATTCGTTAAAGGGGAAGTCCATCCTGATAATAAGTTGGTTTTAATCAAAGCAGATTTTTTTTCGGGAGCTTATTATCCTTGAGGGTTAATTTTCCGGGGGGGGGGGGGGGGGGGGGGGGGGAGGGCAATTGTCTGGAGGGTAATTGTTCTCGGGGGGGGGGGGGGACAGATTGTCATAGGTGGTAATTTTCTGGAGTTAATTGTCATCTGGGTGTGATAGTCCTCGGGGGCATAATTGTCCTCGGGGGGGGGGGGGGGGGAACATTTCCTGGGGGTTAATTTTCCAGGGGGGTAATTATC
>JAVYIG010009333.1:0-79425 GCA_035222895.1 Strongylocentrotus droebachiensis | reverse complement strand
ACTTGAGAGTACGTACTTCATCATTTTAGGGTGAAATAAATGGGGATTTGACAAATTGGCCGTTTGGGATTTTGCATAATCGGGTTTCTGCCTTTTAAGCCATGTGCCTATACTTTCATTCTATGTAAACGAATCTATTTTTTTAAAAAAACGAGACATAAATATACACCAATGCTTTTGTTGTGGTCTCTAAATTAACATACTTTTAACAAAATCCATGTGCTTGTTTATCTGTACGCTAGGAAATGCCCTAATTATAATTAATGCCTGAACATCTTTGCTTACGTCATCGATTGAATTGAACAGCACATAAAAGCCAAGTATCTCATATTTCACTCCGAGTCAAGCACTTTTCATGATTGTCTCTCTGAAGAGAGGGCAACATGCTCGAGTTTCTAAAGGAGGCCCTGAAAGATGCTGTAGACATAACCTGTCTTTGTTCCGTTTTGAGGTTGTTCCATTCACTAGTTCTCATATACTAGTCTGAACGCTAATACAATTTACTTTGTTAACGATGAAGGGTCTTCATGACGTAATTTTGTGTTTATTACTTGAATCACCTTTCATAAGGACACTCGTCAAACGATTCTGTAATATTTGTGGTTGTTCCATTCCCTAGTTCCAATATACTAGTCTGAACGCTTATACAATTTAGTTTATTAACGATGAAGGGCCTTTATGACGTAACTGTGTGTGTATTATTTGAATCACCTTCCATAAGGATACTGAAAAGGCGACAAAATTGATTCTATAGTTGTATCAAATTTTGTCAGGCTAATATTTAATATAGGATACTGTTGTCATTTAAAACACAATACTAATGTACTTTAGCATGATATTAATCTACATTTGCCATTCCATACCCATGAGAGAAATGAGGACCTGTTAGGATTATGAAAGCCTTTGTGTAAGTAATTGTCATATACTCTCACGGTGACCATGATAGTGGTGAGAATGCTCCCCAGGGAGTGGAGATGGTGCACATTGTGGGTGAATGAATCCGATGACCGGGGTAATAATATTTTTAAAGCGCTTAGAGACTGTATTCCGTATTGAGCGTTATACAAATCCACATTATTAGTATTTACAAGAACAAATATTGCACGTTCTTTATAGCTCATTTTATATGATTTACTTCACCTAGAACGTACGTGTCATTTTTTTTATGTTCAATGTTACGCATGACGAAAGCAAATATTTCCAAGGCCTAATTATGTCTTATTTAGGGCCTATTTTGTGTGAGAACGTGTTTATCCTGTTGAAACGTGTGTAGAGTGTTGAAGGGATTGTTGGTGTGTGGGTATGTGGGTTAATTTTTGCTGCCTTCAATGATTTCTGTAAATTACATCCAATTGTACATCTTCAATCAATCTAGAGCGTGATTATCCGAGGGTCATGCCATGTCAATCAAAATATAAAATATTATTAAGAACATTAAAATGGGAAGCCCTGTACATTAAGTTCGTTGGCCCATTGCCCACTCAAACCTTGTGGCTTCTGTATTATAGCCTCAGTAGACAAAAGATTTCAGTAATAAATGTGCTATATTCATTTTGTCCATAGTTTGTCATACAGGCAGGGTATTTTACCGACATCGCTAGTATTGCGGTAATGTACTGCCAATTGCGCCATCTTGCGGTAAGAGCGATTTCCGGTTCATGTACCCAATCATCATGCGCGCTGCATTAGTTGGTGATGCTTTGTGGGACATGGCTATCGACACATCGAGACATTGTGGGTAACAGATGGCAGTATGCGTAAATATCAAGAAGTGTCAGTAAAATATACAATGCCTTTAATTAAGGCAGGCCTTGAGTGCATATGGCTTGTAAGAAACTATTGTCGAGACTTATACAAATTTGATTAGTGAAATTATTATTCTCATTGTTATTAGCATTAGTAGTAGTAGTAGTAGTAGTAGTAGTAGTAGTAGTAGATAGCTTCGTCATAATCATGCGCCTACGATTTTCAAGCAAAATATTTGTTCCGTATTTAGTTCTTCTTGTTGATATGTGCCCGACACGTTTATAGAAAATGCAAATAAATGACGTCACAAGCATTACATGTTAACATTTGGATAATGATTGTTTAGCCAAAGGCTAAGGTAAAGTTGTCATACGATTATGGGGTATCATACTGCATTTAACAAGTGCGAAAAAACCAACAAACGCAACACCATGGCTATTCTACCACTTTCGAAGTCACTGTAGGATTTGTATGTATTTTTATTGACACTTTCGTTGCTTTATTCGCCTCTATGCACGGTCGGTCGTTTGCCACCAGTGTTATTTTGCTCAAAACTATAGGCACTAATTATTGACGGGAGGATGCTTTGAGCAACACAATTGCTTTTCAAAATTACCCATTTGTATTGATTTGGTCCATGGTAATCCTTTCAAACACCGACATTGATTAATATTCCACTGGAAACTATTGAAGCCTACCTGGACAGTAAAGTACTGTGTTGCAAATAAAGAGTTAAAGATAAAGTTGAGTTCTGGTCATGCGATTGCATTGTGAAAGAAAGGGTGTGGAATGGATCAGAAAATGTTGATCATGTAGCATGTAAGTATTGGTGTGTACTGCAAGGTTCTGGAGTCATCAAAATCATAATAAATTTGGCCCAGTCTTGGTAAGAAAGGTGTATATGGGACTACACAAATGGTGTCGGGGCTAGTACTCCTTGATTTCCTTATCTTTCTATGCTCATTACTCAGCCAGTATACATTTTCTACCAAAATTGTTTGGCAAATGAAATTTATTTGTTATCTTGAACATTCAGTGTTAGTTTCTGTTGATTCTGTGAGAATTTTTTTTTTTTTTTACTAGAACTCAAGTTTATCTTTAAGACCATAGACCGGAAAGTACTTTGTCTCAGTACGCCTTCATTCACCAGGATGCTGACATATTTAATTACGCTAGAGGGATTGTGAGGAGGACGATGGCATTTCCATCGGTTACCATGGAAATCAACCATAGAACTCCTCGAAAACATCTTGCTAGACGTACTTTCTTCTTTTAGAAATGGAAATTGCGGTGATGCGATATGTCATGTCAACTGTCAATTTACGTGTGATATCCCATGTGTAAACTTCATTGAAAAGCCTATTTTCAGAAGAAGAAGAAGAACACCCATCTATCGCCCGCACGCGTTCTCAAATGAGAATTTCACCTGTCTTTGTAGTTCATACGCACTTTTGAAAATTAAATTCCAGCCGGAGGAAAATACACGTGAACAAACAATAAGATGGGTGAAGATGAAATCGTAATAATTTCTTTATATGGAAATGAATGTAACGCATTTCGTATATAATCAAGAATTATTAAAAATGTAGGATGACCTCAATATGTCATACCAGTATCGGTGAACTAGAAAACAAAATAGGGTAACATTAAAGCAGGGTCTTTTCGATTGGGATTGTGTTAATTTGTATTTTGATTATCTTTGTGTGGTATGAATACACATGCTGAATCATCTACTGCATGAAGTCAATGATATTGTCAAAGTTTGATCCCTATTAAATGTTATTAAGCTGGTTTATGCAAAAGTGATGAGTTCCGATATCCAAATATCCCGCAATTTGTATGTACATGTATTTATGCGTGTTATTTGTTTGATCATTAGATATTGCTAACAGACTAAAAGGGCAAGATAGGTTCAATTGATTGCAAGTTGCAAAATTTGCTACTCAACTTTTTTGCAACGCCCCACCAGTTTCCTAAATTTCCTAGGATTTTGTTAGGATTAAAGTTTTAACAATTAAATTAAACTTTTAGTCTCCCCTCTCTTTCTCTCTCTCTCTCTCTCTATATATATATCTGTCTCTCTGTGTCTCTCTCTCTCTCTCTCTCTCTCTCCCTCTCCCTCTCTCTCTCTTACTAATGGGGCGTTGCAAGAAAGTTGAGTTACGATCAATTGCCAATTTGCAATTAATCACCAGACTTACTCTTGATTTTGGGGATTTGCAATAATTATTGATTGCAACGACCCATTAGGAATTGTTTGCTATATAGAGAGGCAAAAGTAAAGCTACAAGTAGTACAGTCTCGCTTTAAAGGACGTATTTGTCTTACCTAGCATTTTAAACAAAATCTATCATTCTACGAAAACAAATTTTCTTCATAATATATAAATATTAATTCTCTCTTAGAGAATATGAAGCCATATACTTTATTATAACACTTTTGATAACTTTATCATCAGTTGCGAATTCTTTCTTTCACTGAAAATAATGTGTTATTTTGCAAAAAAAAACACTTAATTCTGTTAAAACCACCAAAAACATGTTACCCTTTCCAAATCACATCAGACATGTATACATGCTTGATTATTCGTAATGTTGGGTGAGAAATGCTTTTTTCGTCTTAATGTTCCTCTATATAGGGAAAACCCCCTTCACCATTATATCCTTAGAAAGCGGATTTGTATGTATTTCATGCAAATGAACAGTCTTCAGGTGGTTTAGGTGGTTGTTACAAAATACAGGGGTAAAATGAAGCATTCTCCAGAACCAAGCTCCTTAAAATATTTCTATTCCTTTTTGTGGTTGTTTAATTACGTGTTTTGTAAGATTTAAGTACAGTACTCTGACGTTGCGGTGTAGATCTTTTAATCTTCATTTTTCTCTTTTATAGCCTTTATTTTACAGTTCTTGTCAGTATGGAAATGAGACTCTTCATCACCACTTCATCCTCTGTTTTTAAAGAAGAGTATTCGCAAAGGATCAGAACCCTGGGAGTATAAGGAGGAGTGGTGATGCTCAGGTAGTAGCGCAAACTGGCTACAAGCTATACAAGCTCAAAGATGGAGATCTATACGAACATTCAGAAAAAAAGAAAAGAAAATGTAGAGAAAGAAGGATAGCCCTTTCCCACTGGAGTTTGAACTGAGAAAGACACCTCTACTTTAGAAAATCTTTTCATTATGTTTGTTTTTATATCTGGTTATTGCTACCCTTACTTAACTGATCAAAGTACAGATCTGTACGAACATTTTTCGAAAGAGAAAATAATCTTTGAGGGAAAGTAAAAATATATTATTTTGAGTAATGAGACTAGTCTCGTCGATGTTTGAAGTTAAAATGAGGACAGCTTTACTTTATCTGTCCAAACTGTTTGCCTCCCCCCCCAGCTCCTTACACTCAACCCCCCCCCCTTGTTTAAATCTTATTTACAAAATCAAGAACCATCGAGGTTGGAGATCTGTATCCGAACAATTTAGGAAAGCGAATAGAAATAGGGGGGTTAAAAACAGATAATTCGGGATAGAATGGGGTGAGTTCTCCTTGAGGCTTGAAGTGGAAATGACATTAATGAGAAGGAACGCTTCTCGTTAGCACATTTATGTTTGCTCCTCGGTCTATCTATCTGTCTACAAGCGTTACTACCATCTAGGTGAAGAGCTATGTATACAAACAATTTAGGAAAGAGAACAGTAAACCGAGGGAATCTAAAATAGATTATTTTATTTAGAATGGGGTCAGATATCGTAGGAGTTTCAAGTGCATACTCGACAGTGATTCAGCCTGCAATCGACGGGCTGTAACATGAGTATGAACGTCACCATTTCTAATTTCAAACCCGACACCCCCCGTTCACATTAGGATTGTAGAGGGAAACCGAATAGTAACGTTTCATATAGTGGTATCGTAATGATTCTACACAGCCGCGGTTTCGAACGCAGCCTTTTTCCAGATACGCAGCGGTTAACCGCGGCGGTTTATTTTATGACGTATAAAATGCAATACGCTTCACATTTCTGTATCATAATTCGCGCAGTACGTTCGTTGCTCGCGGTTGCTATTTATTTACACGAGTCTGTACTGTCCTAGAATGTTATAAGAAAATATGTCATTCCTTTTTTATAACATATTTTTGTCTTCATCCACACATGTGTTTACTCATCATGACCTCTATTGTCAATTATTTGTTTGTGTGTACGTTTGTTTCTCTGTATTCTTTTATGTTATATGGAATGTACTACATAATTTTGTTTACTCCTTACTGCCATGTGGAAAAATGAATACATGATCAAATGAGATAAATAAAATTGTATATTTTTATGAAGCTTATTTGTAATCACCTGAGGGGAAAGATTTTTCCTGGACTAAATACCGTTCAGAAATGAGTTAGAACGAGAGTCATTTTAATGTATTCATACCTTTCTATATCATGTGAAAATGGACTCTTCAAACTTGAGCATTTTCAATTGAAAATCTTCACTAAAAGTTCCTATATAAAATGGTTTGTCAATTTCATGTGCGTGATGTACTTGATGATAATGTGTCCTTGTACATTATCAGGTAATAGTTCTCGACCTGTATCTTAAAGTATTGTAATTAGACTGGACACGATTGCTTATAAATGTGACTGACAATTTAAATCGAATTGAAAGGAAAATATCTGATATATGAGGAGGTTTAACCGCGTTATTGCATGTCATTGGCCACAACGTCAATGCCCTACTGGCTCTCAACATACATATACGTACGTAGGCGACGAGTCCCAGTGGACAAAGTAGTATGATTTTCACTGGATCAATAGTACCTCTTGGAGGATTAGAATACCGGTGGAAACAGGGTTCTCGAGTTGTGACGGCTGGGGTGACGGTCTACCGGTGAAGTAGGGGCGCGTTCATGCTTGATTTTGAAGGTAGAATGAGCGATCTGAAACGCTCATCGTAAACGCTCATCGTGATCGCAGTTCCACGGTGTAGCTGTTCATGCTTACTTCTCTGGCTCATCCAGGCAATTCTCCTTGTGTGGCATTGTGTGACCTTCACTGTGCATGCTACGTAGACCCACTAGAGGTCAGTGCGTTGACCCCATTTAAACGCGTTTACATTATTGTAAACGCATCTTTTTGTGAGTTTACGATCGGCGTTCGTGATCGCCGTTTTTCGGTGATTCTACAAAAGTGAGCATGAACGCAAGCGTGTTTTAAACTAAACACGTAACAGATGCCTGATTCTGGCCGTCAAAATCAAGCATGAACGCGGCCTAGGTCACATCTCCGCGTAGCGCTAGCCGAGGTATAAGTGACTACACACAATCGATAAGAGTTTGGACTGTGCTAGTTAACACGCCCCGGGCTAGGGAACGGTCAAGAGTTTGACAATTTAACGCACAGGTGTGCCAGACACCTTTAAACGTCTCCTTTTCGTTTTCTTTGACGTCATGTGGGTCTTTATTTTGTTTATCTCTCGCCCTCTCTTTCTCTCATTCTGTCTCCAAATTGTTTTATGGGTATCTTATTGTCATTGATTGTATGTCTATCAATTTCCCTAACCTATCTTCTCATCTCTCTCGCGACCCAATTTAATATAGACCAAATTTCGTTAGCCACGTTTCACACACAAACAACCCCACCCCCCAAAAAAGGGATTAACAAATATTGTCGGATTTCTATGAATAATTGATACCCTTTAAGAAGATACGGCACACATTTTTTCTATGGACATGTATGTAACTAGAATTCAAAATTCAACATCTTTATATCATGCATGCTCCTTAGCAAGCCTCATCTATAGGAATCATCCCGGATCAGAATATATAGGATTATTCATGGAAGCAGGTATCATGAGTGTGCAAATAATACCTTTATTTAAAGATGAAAGAGTGAAATGTAAATATTGACATTTAAGTAGAGAGAAGATTTGTTTCCTATTACCAATCTTGAGAGAATAATATCCACGCTAATTTCTTTCCAATTAAGATGTAGAGTGTATAACAAATGGACCGACAGATTCATGAATATCATTGGAAATGTGTTTCCTAGCCGAGGTGTCGTTGTCGGGTGGTTATAAACATGTGAATAGAGTATTGAAGGTTATGGATTCGAGCCTCACCTGCAGTCCATGTGCATGTAATCCCGCATTGCTTATCTGCACCATTGCAAAACACGGGTACCGGTAGGCTGCTAAACTCATTGTGGTTTCGTCAACATCGTCCTTTGAAGAACGCACACATTTCGTTTTGTTTGTGTGTTTGTTTGTTTGTTTTACCTGACTGCTGAGAAAACATTTGTTTATGCTTTTCAGTAATCAATCAGCGGGCCAACGGCTTTAAGTCCTCTCCGATGAACTTAGTAATGAGGATTAATGCCTTACCAAAGGACACTGCGGTGTGACTTGGTTTCGTACCCGGGCGTTCGACTGCTGTACCACTGAACCAATGACTCGAGTTGTCCTCGACCCCATGGACAAACTCCCACCGGGTTATTCTGTATGGTGCAACTTTACAGAGCACAATTAAGAACTTGTCTATTCATTTGGCCAGACCTTCTATCCATGTGTTCCTCAAGTTCTTTCCTCCTCATCCTTTGCCCTGTACTTTTTAAGCATAACGCCTTGCTCCATAACCTTTGAACTTTCGAAGTACCCGAAGAAGCTTAATATTTCATAATCGATGGTATCTAAGGTATCGACGTACCTATGAAGTACTTAGAGACATTGAATTTATCATTTGGCGCTTTATCCATCCAGATTATTTTCATCATTACGTCATTATTTCATTAGAACCTGCTGCAGATGGTAAACCTGTTAGTGCGGATTCACGCTATTGCAGCTTCCGCCGAAATCTCTCTCGGTGTCATCAATTTATTCTTCTCTGCAACTAGAAATGCGCGCCACGACATCGGATCGTCTGCACAATCCCGCTGTGCATTTTCCGAGTTTCGAAAAGTAGGTCTTTCTGGAACCCCCCTCGGCTATAAACTCATCACAGTTAATAAGTTGATGAGAATAGTGATATCGAATTCCTTCTTATTGTTTAGGTTTTAATTTCTGGTCGACCCACACATAATAACAAGGGACCAAGTTCCAAGAATAGCACCTGGTGAGAGAAATCGAATATCCACGGGGGATAGATAAATTCACACCGAATTAACAAAAAAGGGAAACTACCTAACAGACACCTACTCAGAAAATAAAAGAAGAGAAGTCAGAGAAACATACTAGTGAACATTGTAATGATAAAGGACAAAGAATAACAAAAGTTATGAGTGTTCGAAAGTTGTTATCACTATTCGTAAATGGGCACTTCAACAAATTTTCCAATTGTTTCAACAACAAAAAGAACTAAAGACTATGCTTGCAACGCTAGTAACAATTCTTTAATGGATAATTGAATGTGTGTATACTTCAGACGGAGTGCTCCCCATATTTATACTATATTTTCCATAGGAAATATACATCGGACTCTCAGCAATAACTAAGACAAAAGTGCATGTACTGCAATGTTCTTTTTAAAACAAAATCAGTAAAGTGCAGTTTCCAAACGATATATTGTTATACCCCTTACTTCACATCGTTTTTATGGATTAATCCGTCGGTATCCCTTAGTAATACGTCAGTTTTAAAGGTACTATGTCCCTTTTGCAGCCAACCTCAAATTCTGTAGAACTTTGCAGGAATGATGAATATGTCATGTACTGTATGTCCTATCTGTAAAATGTAAACGTTAGCAGTGTCCTAATATTCAAATTATGCAAGGAAACCCGTTTACTTGCTAGACTTCACTGTAAGACACTATTGAGTGACTGACCGGCTTGTTTCTTCTTTGGTAATAACATACATAAAATCAGCTGTAAAAGGGTGCGTGAGCATTTGTCTACATCAATAACCCACTTCTTGTGATGGCCCAAATTAACTGATTGAATCTATGCGCAGCATAAAACGTATGACCATTCGGTACAATGGTCTGAACATCAAGACTATTACTTATTGGCTCTATAGCTCCTAAGTCGATTTGACAACTAATAGTCATTATTTTCCCACTTGTAGACATTTTCAAGCCCCACCTTTTGAGGGAAGTTCTAAATTAGTATTATCTTTCAAATGCCGTTGGAATTTAACCTTTTCATTTTTTTGGCTAGCAAATAGGACATAGTACCTTTAAGTAATATTAAGATTACATCTGCTTTCATTGAATATAAGTACACTGCTGGGCTGGCTTATACTTGTTGAAATGTCTCACGCGGAATAATCATGATAATAGCATGATATATGGAGATGCACTTTGAATCAACTAATCGGAAAGTCATTTAGCTACATAAAACATTCCCGTGTAGTCTCATTAGTACTAATCACGTATTGAAATTTTAGAAAGCCTGTCAAACATTGATATGTGATAACGGTTTCGATGACTGCCATGTATTTATGCAATACAACCGGTGTATGTGGAAAATATATTGGATGTTGCTTAATCATTTATTTGTTATCCCTGCCTGCTGCAAGCCGAAGATGGCGTGATCCACGAATCCGTACACATTTATAGTACGCCAAGATTTTATCGCGTCACGTTTGTGGCGATTGATGAAAAATGTAATCCACCCGATTCTGGACGATCTATGTAGTAGCACCAACTTATGACCCACTTTTCTTGGTATTGAGATGGGGGTCGAACGAAAGAAAAGCGTCACATGATTCGAGAACAGAATAAAACATTTCTTCGACTGATCGAGACCGCTTGCTGACGTCATAATCATTATTCAGTATACCTCCCCCTCTATGTCTGTCTGACTGTCTCTCTCTCTCTCTCTCTCTGTTTCTCTCTCTCTCTCTCTCTCTCTCTCTCTCTCTATCTCTCTCTCCCTCTCTCTCTCTCTCTGTATTTATATGTACTGTATTTATATAACTCTCTATTTCTCTATATTAAATATCACCTTCCCTGCCCTTTCATGTCCTTTACTCTTCATATCATTATGTGTTGGGTTTTTCTGTGTGTGGAACACTATTTTTTACTCTCCATTTGTGAAGTTGTTGTTCTTCAGAATGTCTATTCAGTCTATTCAGTCTATCCCATATACATGGAGTGATACCATGCACTATTTCTGACATCTGTTTAGATATAGCCCTGAGATGGCGCTGTAACTTCACATGTCTGAGGGACCTTTCGGGATGCTCACAACTAATTAGTCCGCTCGCCAATTCGACATAATATTAATCAAGAAACTCAAATAAAAGCGAGTATAAACTGTTTTCTGTAAATTTTGATAATGTAGAGGATGTTACATGTTTCTTTATTTTACCCTTAGGCGGAAGTAATCTTGTCTTTAAATCTGAAAATCAGCCAGAATAAATCCGCGTTTAATATGGGCTTCACAATAATTTTTCTAACGGAAAAATGACCAAACACGGCACCTCGTTCACTAAATTATTATATCATACCACTACTATGAGCATTAAAATGTATTTCAACGGAACAGGTTCTCAAAAATATGGCCTTATGATTAAGGTCGACTTAACATGTGAACTTTGCAATATTACTTTCAGACTTGTCAGACAATCCTACAGCATTATGCTACTCATGCGAAGAAATTAAATTTATGTGAATTCGGTGCATTGTGCATTGTATACAAAAACATTCTAAGATGCATAATGCATCATGAATGCGGTGACCATGATACACATTTTTGTTATACACGCCATATCATTTCATGTTGAGTTTGTCTCTCTACGGGGGAGGGATTTCCAGGGAATCCTATAATGCAATCTCAAGGTGAATAACGTGATAACAGAAAAAAAGTTCCAAGGGAAAATGATATGTTATCAATTCCCGCACCCCCGAAGTTTTTCTTAAAATTCGAATGCTCATTTTAAGGTGGATGGAATATTAAATATCGAATATTTTCCACTGAATGAGAGTTTAAAGCATCTGGTTTCGTGAAAAGTAAACCGAACCGGATTTATAATGTCTCCAGCCGTTTTTTCCTGGATATTGAATACGAAAAATGGCAGCTAGCATGATTAAATTGATGGTATATTGTATCTCATAAAACTGCGATCTAGGTCATGCGGGTATGGGATTTCGAGGAAGTGATAGGACACATCTGTCTCGATTTTCTTGTTTTTCTTGGGGTGGATTTACATGGCATAGGGTACATCCACACAGGGGCATCACTAGTCCATGTATGTGCGGGGCGGCTGTCCGACCAAATTTCCCCAAAGTTTCCCCTTTATCAATGAAACATGACCGCTAAGGATTTTAAAAACGAACCTAAAATAAATTTCAATATTGATTGATTATTTTTTACCGAGTATAAAATTGGTTAAAAGAAGATAGGCGTGTTCACTCTTTCAATTTCAAGAGATGCCCCTGTATCCACACAATCAACAAACGGATAACGCACACACACAGTCACCCCTGCATATTATGCATATGCGAACTGTAATACATATTTATGCAATTTCCCGTTAATGTTTGAAATATAATTCACCCCTTAAAAGTCCTGGCGACGCCATTGGTGTACAAAACATACCATGCGACACAGTCGACAAGAGGAAGACATATTTGAAGCGAATGATAATGGTCTGTGACCTTTTAAGTTGTCTAATATTTCCCTTGAATGACCCTCATCATAACGCCTCAATGCCATACTGCTTGTTTCGGAATGATGCACATGGCCACTCAAGCGTGGTATGTCATCCCGAGTTGTCCGAAACACACATTATGATGGATCATATTCGGGATGATAATGGTACGATTCATCACACTTCCATCAGGCGTATCCAGGAATAGATTTAAGGAGGGGTAGGGGGCAGTGTACTTTGAGAAGGGACGTAAAGGTGAGAGTGAGGTAATGACGTGTCGTAATCATAACAGGAGGGGGGGTCGGATTCCGCGAAATGACAGCAATTTGTCGAATATTGTCTAAACGTGGATGACGAATCCCATCTTTAATTCATGAAGCATTGCTGAATCAGATATAGGTGATGGTGGTAGAGGGTGTAAATGTGTTACATGTTTACCGCTAATGATACTATTGGTGATTACGGTGGTGGTGGTGGTAGTTGTAACAGTAGAGGGGGTGTAAATTCGACCCTTTCATTCCAAACCCTATACTTCCCTTATCGATGCCCTTACCGTTTTCCCTGATATCACTTATGACGTCTATTACATGGACCAGGTCAATTCGAATCATGTAGGGTGTGGTGGTGGTGGTGGTGGTGGTGAACTGGTAATGATGGGAATGGTGGTGGTGGTAGTGGTGGTGGTGGTGGTGGTGGTGGTGGTTGTGGTGGTGATGGTGGTAGCAGAGTGGTGTACCCCCGCCATTACCGTCCCTATACATCCAAAAGAAGGTATAGTTGGCAGTGGTAATGGTTGTGGTAAAGGAGTGTGATTAAAGTGATTAGATAGTTTTCACCGATGTCACCTACCACGACCGTCTTTATACGTATGGAATAGTTCAATAAAGTTTTATATTGGCGGATGTGGTAGTAGTGGAAAAGAGGCAGTGTAATTTTGCCCCCTTCACCCTATTCCCTATACCTCCATTATCGATGCCATTATAGTTTTCGCTTATACCGCAGTCACACCGACGAGACCGATACGGGACCGACTACAGACCCAACAAACTATTATTATCATCCCCAATGGTCATACAATGGTCGGTTTGTGGTCTTTTTTGAGTCGGTTTGGCGGTGTGACTGAGGTGGCATGAACATTTTATAATTATTTAAACGTACGGAGTGGGTCAATTACCGATGAAGGCGTGAGAAACACGACCCAGTGAGATCACCATTCTTGGACAAGCGAGGAGTCTGACCATCATCTCACTAAAGATTACAAGTCAATACAATTTCCCAAATTACCAAAGCTTTCGATTAATATATCATGTGGCTGCGTGCATCACGGTTTCTAGACGTTTAGATTTACAGCCTGATCTGTGTAAGAGAAATGAGGTATATTCTTGATATCAAGTTTATGCATTATATATATAATATATATATAATGCACAAACTAGTATTATAATTTGTTCGCCACAACTATTTAAAACAAATCTATATACCCTTCCACTGGGTTCCTGTATTACAAACTTCTTTAGTTTAGTATAGCACACGCACTAGCAATATACTCATAAGGTCATTATCTCGACCAGTGAATTGGGTGTTCTTTTTCGGCTTTGCAATTGAACAGAATGAAGATATCATCAAAGGTTTCGTCATTATACATGTAAAAGGGTATTTTATCAATTCTCGTTTATTAGAATAATAAAACTTATAGTGATTTGTGATGAGGATTTAAAATCCTAGCATTTTTTGTTATGCAACAATTTCATCAACGAGCAAGATAATATAATATATTATTAAGAATTGTTGTCCCCATAGTCAAGTCGTGATGCATATGAATAAAACATGTATAATATATTTGTAATACGTTGGGGATAATATCTCAATCTAATTTGTACAGTAAAAACTGAATTCCATTGGAAAAAGAAGTCTTAGAGATATTCGTACGTAGCTGGCGCTATACTTTATTTGCCTTGCCGTTACATCCGAAGCTTTCGGGGTGCAGATTTTGCAATTTATTTTTTATTTTTTTATTTTGCCGTTTTTAAATTGATTGATAAGCTGAATATTTCGAATATTGTTGACTGTTTAAATGTTGTCGAGTACTCGTAAGTGTGTTTATAATTTCTTTTTCGTTTTGATTTATCTAGATAAATATGTACGATATATCTCCCTTTTCTATTTCATTATGGTTTAGTATTGATCAAACGTCAATATATTTTGATATGATTTATAATTTTTTATTTCGTTTCCTCGTTTTCTACCTCCATTCGTTTTCTCACCGTTGATGTGTGGTATGTCATCAAATTACAGGCAAGTTTATTTTGTTTCTAGCTTTATGCACGAGAATGCACTATATTTGTATATCACCCTACATTAGACGATAGTGATTGTGTGATTAGTACATTGTAAATAGTTGTTGTTAATCACAAATATGTTGTCGACGTCATGATCGTAGTAGCAGTGGTTTAAGAAACATGAGAAAAAATAAAACAGGATATAACAAAATAAGTGATTTGCATGTCAATATATTAAATAAACTTACAATAGAAAGATGTATAAATTATATCGCTGTATTATGTCTGTGTTCGCCAAAACTGTCCTAATCGTTGAAATTGCAAGAGATGAGTAATAACACCTCAGCTACTGTCAAAATGATAATAACTAAATAAAAAAATAAGAATGAAAACAAAATTGTCCGTGCACGCATGCCCTAGATGCACGCAATCTTGGTCAACAGTCAAAGTTGTAGAGCGCCATCTACGGTATTATACCCCACCTCGGCTGCACTGTTGAAATTATGTACATAACCTTCTAATATTATACTGACATGCACATCACTTTTTTTTCTGCTATGATAGTATGTTTCCATTTAATAGTAGATGTTAGAGGTGAAACCTAAATTACTTTATATGGTAGTCTGAAGGCATGCATTTTGTACAGATGAGATCGTTCTAGTGCCGGCTGTCTATACACTATTTTAAAATGGTTATTATTGTATTTTATACAAATGAAAAGATCAAATATTCGTTTTGAAATCTTGATAGAAAATGCGTGCACCCCCGTATAAATTTAAATTCCTGAGACGAATCGACAATAACATTTTGCACGCTCGTATACAATGGAAAACAAGAAGATGCTTAATGAAAAACATTGTGACGTCGTAACTCGACGTTAGCCTCTGAGAAATAGGTCGCTGTTTTGCGAATTGAATTTTCTCTAATACCCAATATGGAGACCTCAACTAGAAAATGAAAGTAGCGGCATCTCCTTTTAAACCACTGGCCTTAGAAGGTATTAGATGTAGAATTACTCTGATCCCTTCGTCTAATGAGGTTGTCTCTTTTGATAATTCAGAAAGCTCGGTGCTAGCCGAGAAAGAAAGAAAACCTCCTCTCTCCTAACACGGTACACAAGAAGTATATAATGCAGGGTTATAGAGGAGTTTTAGAGTATATAAAGGAAACGGTCAGCTGCTGAAAATTGTGGTATGGTGGAATTTTATATTTCATCAGAAAAAAAAGGGAAATATATTCTCTGTTGTTGAATTCTATATCTGATTTGGTCTATATTCATATGGTTTCAAATAATTTGCTTTTTTTTCAAGGAATTTTAAAGAAATCGAATCGAATAAGCACATCAACTTGACAATATACATGTAGAATTTAATTTTCCAATCTAGTCTAATTTCCCATGGGTTTTTCTGTTTAAAAAGATCCTAATTTTACTAAGAATTCGAAATAAATTGTCCAAATATAGTATGTGTCGATTTCTGAATCTATCGATGGCGGTTAGAGAAAATGGGTCGAGAAAAAAACATTGTGAAGGAAACTATAGAGGATATCATTGAATTATCTTTCCAAAATGAGCAAAATAAATTTCTCTAAATTCAATTCCCTAGATGACTAAACTGTTTGAAAGCGGGATACGGTACAGATTTTGCTTTATTTCCTTTGTTTTATGGGATAATTTAATTGCAATGATTACCAAAAGGGATTTGATTAATATTCCTTTCAAAATGTTCAATACTATTAAAAGAACAACCTCCGATATGATTGATGTGGTATGGCGCGAATATAGACTAAGTGGAATGGTCACATACTATTGATTTCATAAAAGGAGTAATGAATGCGGAAATATATTGAGCTGCACAGGCTATGAAAAAGAAACCCACTATTTTCGCCCAATTACCGCTTATTATTAACGATCATATAACTGTTTGTCTCGTTATGTATTTAGTTTTCGCATTCATGAAACCTTTCAACGGAATAACAAAAAGTAAATGATAATACAAGTATTTTTGCCAATGACTTTTATAGTCCCATGTGAAAAAGAAAAAAATCAGTGCGAGTGTTTTTCATTTTAGGCGATTTAAGAGCGGGTTTAGAAGTCCCCCCCCCCCCTCTAGGTTTTTTTAATGGTGAAGGTAATAAGTTTGCTACCAGATTTCCAAATCAGATGGCAATTACATACATACATGTGAAAGGAAACGAGAGAACAATGGCGGCGTTGCTTACATCAAAGTACCGTATAGCTGTCCTCCCTTTTGGTGATGTAGAATACATCTATATATTATATGTAAATTAATTCTCGAATTAAAGTCCATTTCTTTTAATTCCCAAAGTCAAAGTGACTCCAACTTTAAACGGTGCACTCGTTCATAGATTCGACGAAAATGAAGAAGGGTTTCGCTTCCGGGTTTCGCTTGCTTCAAACCAATAAAACACCATTAACCGGAATGAAAGTGAAACCGTGACATTCCGATGGAGTGAGCTTGGGGGATCAAAGGACTTTCATTGGATGCCTCTTTAGATGCCTCTTTAGTCTCTGATCTACGGGTGATCCAGGCACGATATCCAACATGTACTATTGCCTGCGATCGTCATCCCTTTGGTATTTAGTCAAGAATATTTCGAGGAAATTAGTTTTCCATGCGTCAGCTTGATTTCAAATTTTAGAGTGGCACGCAAAAGATCTCTCTATGTGCCGTACTGCATTTCTCTGTAGATTAGCATTCCATTTATTTAATTCGATTTCATGACAACCATGTTAACAGTCGTTCAGATTGATTTTACACCGGAAAGAAATTACATACTATGTATTAATTCAACGAGTGAAAAATATGTTATAATGTAGCTAATCAACGCGGAAAACTGATCATTTAGTAAAGCTTTTGTTTCGTACACACTATTGCTTCTGATAACTGATGGTTTTTGTTTTATGTCGATCGGCATGCGTGGCAAACAAGGGTTTGTGCCAAATGGTACTGAAGGCAAATGAAGGTTTATTATGCATGAGTGGGAAAGAAATAAAACAAGGCCATCGTTAGTAGGATTAAATTTAAGCAATGTGAAACAACTTGTATGTCTTCCTGAGCGTGTTTTCTCGCCTTTCTCTTAATCATTTTGCGCTATCCCAAATCCCTTTACCCATGCTTAAGGTTTGAGCTTAAGTGAAAACATGAACAACATCCATTGTGACGTTTCTCGCCTTTTCCCCTACAAATGAGTACAGTGCTACATTTATGTTTTAAGAGTGCTGACGCTCCAGGCTCAAGTGAAACAGTCGATGTGTTTTTCTCATCCTTTCCATTATCTTCTGTGTCTAGCCCTCCAAGCTCTAGAGACATAGTGCTGAAATTTCGAGCTAAAAAATTATGAATACACGCAAGAAAGAGAAAGATTTCACTTGTTGATACCTCCCTTGAGGTTTGTTCTCATCTTTTCTACTAACTGTCTCCTTTATCATCAAGCCCTACAGGAATACTTAGATTCCGATTTTTGGTTTAAAGGCGCGAACAAGTAAATTTATGATAATTATATCTCTCAAAGTATGTTTCGTATCGTCTTTTCTTTTTTTCTTCGTGTAACCCTGCAAGCCCTATAACAAGGATGATAAAATGAAGACACGCGAGTCTATGAGTATATCCCTGTTTTTATCATCTTTTAAAACTATATTCTGTGATTTGTTCAATTTCCTTTTTCACGTTCAACTTCAGCTGTTTTTCCCCTTTTTCTACTATCTTTGCTTTAAAGTTACGTCTTAAACATGTAAAAAGAATGTTGACATTTCGAATGGAGTGGAGACGTGTTAAAAAGATTTTTTTGTTGTTGTATTACCTCTCTTAACGTGTTTTTCCCGTAATTCCCACTATCTTCTGTGCTAGCAAAAAGCCCTTAAAGTGTGTTGAAAGTTGCATTAAGGTGGCGTCAAAACCAGGAGTCATCTCGAAATGTGATACTGGAGGTATCAATGCACCTCTTATGCAGTGGTATACATACTGTCTCCCACACTTCGTCCTACATCCTCATACCGATTGCCGTCTGTCTCCAAAAATGTCGCGTAAAAAGTCGTCCCCCGTAGGTACCGCCTTCGGGAAATTAATCTGTTGCTTTCAAAGAATACGTCTTGTTTTTCATCCACTGTGTTCGCATACTGACTAGTAAAGCCCGTGTAGGCCTGTATAATTGAAGTCGGGTTGACTGTCTATATATATATTAGTTTTCTTATTTTACATTGGTGCATACCTTGGGGATATACCCCCCCCCCCCCCAGTCTCAGACAGATAGACAGACATACACACATACACATACACACACGCACACGCACAAAAGCCCATTTCCAACACATTTGCAATTGGGTTTGGGTTTGATAAAGACAATCATCGATTCACGCATAACCTCTTTGCAGTTGTAATTTCCTTTTATGTGAGCTACCCCCCTCCACACAAAAAAACAAGCACTCATATACGTAAATACTAGTTAAATTTTAATGAAGATGGCCAGTGACGTGTGTCATTATCTGTTCCTCTTATGTTGCAGATATTTTCCCTTCCACATGGTTCCATTATATACAAAAATGAACATCTTCTTAAAAGAGAGTTACATCTAGTATGTTTGTCAGGGGTCCAGACACATACAAATAAATTCTAGTCATATTTATACCTATTTTTAATTTTGTTTGTTACACTGATACACTTATCATTTATCGAAATATCGCAATAACTGTTATATTTCACTGTATCGCAACTTCACTCCTCATTGAACGCTGCATCAAACGTTACAACACAATGCACTAAAACAACAGACGTGTCTACGCGTACTAAATACGTCACGTTTTGCAAATTCCATTAGTGGAGTTTTTATCATTAACCAGACAGGCATTTTTTTTTTGTCGGAAGGTAGGATGGTATTTTCTGCGACTCCGTGTCTATGGGTGTCTGGCTGATCAAATACATCGATCTTCTGCATTATTTCAACGGTAGCTACTGTTGCAGTAACTAAACAATACAGGGCAAATAATATAGGCGCTTCCACATGGGGTAACGTAAGACACCCACCCACTCATCTAATATCTCGTTATCATGAACATGATTCACGCTTTGGTGAATAAAGGCACGACTCAATGCAGGTATATGAACTTGGATTAGGGGAGAGCATGTTACTGACATTATTAAAAGGAAATCGAACCTTAATAGCAAACATTGGTAGTCAAAAAAGCCGAAAGCAAGATTGAAAAAGAGAGGTGTTCTTTCTTTATATTCTTTTCTCGCATTCTGCCATTGTCAAGTACTACCTTCTTTGCTTCTCAATTTAAATTAATGATGTTATCGCACGTTTAGGTTTACAAGACCTTCGTAAACTCGGGCCGTTGGGGCTCCGAGGGCGTACGTCCGTCCAAATGTATGTTAAATTCCTGGATCCGCCTCTGATATCATATTACTGACCGCTGAACCAAATATCTTCACCATATATATTTATTTCCCTCTCTCTCTCTGTTTTCATCCTTCAGCCCCCCCCCCCCAAAAAAAAAATATATATATATAGTCAAAATCAACTCGGTTGCGATTGTGACGACTATCCTGGGTCGAATCTGATAATTCCATCTTCCCATCGATTTTCAGGAATAATAATAAATATATGGTTTTATTTACCCAGGGTAGCCACTTCAGTTATGAAACATAAGATGTTATTACTACCCTTCTCCAATCTAATATGCTGAGCGCCTAGCTAGAAGGCAGAAGGTCCCATTGTTATAAGTATATGGTATGACTCGGCCGGGGTTCGAACCTACGACCTGAGGCGGGCGCTCTTACCACTAAGCCACCATGCCCGGTAGAATGGCATGAGAATATATTATTCCCATTATTCATTAAAATCATTCAGCATGGCTGCTGTTATTACGGCTCTCTAGCATTTAATGGAACTATTTCCTCCCATGCCTACCAGGTACTCATTTAATTATACTGGGTGGAAAGTAGCAAGTTTAGATTAGTGTCTTGTCAAAAGATACAAGTGCTCTGACAGGGATTCGAACCTCTATCCACTGATCTCCATAATCTGACCAAGCCACGTGAAATCAAGTCCATACCCGCTCAGTTTTTATTCACTTATTTTATTGTTGTTTTGGGGAGGGCGTTGGCCGTGGTTAATCCTTCTGACAACACGTATTACGTTTTATAATGAGGAAAACGATTTGTTTATCTGTTAAGACTGTCCATGTTATTAACAGAAATACAATTCTTTAACAAACTGTAGGTTCTGTCTTTCGAACGGTCTGATTGCTCTTCTGAAATCAAATTGATATTGTTAACCAGACTTGATTATAGCAAACTGCAAACATTTAGTCAATTTTAATCTTTACTTGACCCTCTTTGGGACGAAAATAACGCTTTTTAATTTGAAAATGATATATACCTTTAAGCAACATTCGTCGACGCTCAAATTTAGGACAATCCAATATTAATTTCTAGATAAGAAACAAACAACATACATCGGTACCATTGTGATCTAGTTTATATTTCTTATTAATATCTTAATCTTTTTATTAGGATGCATTGAAAACAAAATAGGAAGCTTTGGTAGCCTCGGGATTTTGTGCCGGCGATACGCCGTTTTTTTTAACGTAGGTCTGAAGTTCGTACTTCCGTAAGTTGAATAATGGATGTACCAATGGCTAAATAAAGTACCAACCAGACAGTGCAGTGTTTAAACGCCGCCGGGAGTTCTATTGTAAGATATACAAACAAGAAAAGCTCTGTGAATATAAATAAAATGAATTAGATTATGTTATGGAAACGATGGCCTTGTTATTTGTATACAGTTCAGAGAACAGCAGAATGGAGACGTTCAGACACGTAACGAGGTATTTCCGTTTTCTTGTATGCAGTACTTGAAATAGTTCACTATTCCAATGAAGTTGACAGTTATACTGTAGTGCACCACTTGCAATATAAAGATAAGCCTTTTTTTTTTTTAAAGAAACATATAATTGCTACCATGCCACATTTTTAAATAAATTTTCCCCTTCGACAATGGCATTTTGTCGAAATATTTGTTCAAGTCAGCATTTCTCTGAAAAGTATGGAATATGAGACCATTTTATATTTGACTTTTGTGGTCATAATGTATTCATCTACACGTCGTTCCAAAGCGCTGCTCAGAAATAAGTCATAATATTGTACTAGAAATTAATGAGAATTCACATAGCACTTTTACTGGTAATACATGAACATGTCCACTAACAAGTAAACTTTGACATTTCTTAATTGTGCAGTTAAACACGTCTTCAGTAAAGGGCAAATTCTGCCCCCCCCCCCATTACGTCATTGTATGCAACATTACTTTGATGCGAAAACTTTCGGCGAGTAATTTAGCCATGCATGCCTATATTGCATAACTAATCAATCAATAAAGTTCATGAAACCGATTCAGTCGAGAAAAAAATCACCCCTGAAAGCCATATATACATCGCCTTTTTATGGAGAATGTAACATGTAAGATACATTTACACGTTAGATCGTCTATTGGCATCAATAAGGGGTTAAATGTTTTTGAAGCTAGTATATGAGTAAAAAACATTCTAGCTCCTAACATCCATTAGCTAACTCTTTGGTGATTTTGGTTAACAAATTTTATTTATGCGATAATTTTGCAAACATTCGACTAATTTTAGCTACTGAGTACGGTTACATGTATACCACTGTGAGAATCAAAATATCGCATGAGTGGGATAGCCACTCACCATAACACGTTTAGCAGACAACCAATCACGAAAAACGGAGAGAAATTATCTGCTCTGTAGGTTTGGAGTTCAATTCTCTTCATATTTCTTTAATTTGATATCCAAAATGTGAGCTGCTGAAAAGAGAAATTGCCCGCACCAATATTGATCTCTTCATACAAAATAACGACTTTTGAAGAAAGTACTGACGCACAAACACTGAATTCGGCGCGCTCGGCAGTTGGCACAGTTTTGTTTTTCTTTCTATTATTCCTTTATCTTCTTCTTGTCATTTTGAATGCTTCTTGCTTGTTACCCATTTGAAGTTGTATATTAATTTCTTTGTTTTCTTTCTTGTAGTTTTTGTTTGGTCTGGGGAGATTTTTATGACTTATCACATATTTTTATTGGTGATTCGACTCCTTTAAAGCCACACTGTCCTACTTGTAGCTACTTGCTCCCTCAATCGATGCCTGTTGGTCCCCATGATCCTCTTTTTTCTTATGTTAATTGAGAGCTGAGTTAATGAGATAGCCACCTGTCAGTGACCTCGCTGTGTGGTATAATCCATTCTGGCTGAACTAGGACAGCCGGCCTTTAAGACAGTACGTTGAAGTAGGAGGGAAAAAATCCAGATCCTACGTTCCCCCCCCCCCCCCTCTTTTAAAGATTGGCGTCAGGAAAGAAGGCCTCGGGGAACGGGAAAAGGTGTTCCGCTTTTGCATCCATTAGACAAAAACAGGCTAACTAGTTTGCAAGCGCAAACCTTTCTCGGTCGTAGTGGGCAGCAGGGCGGCTGAACTGTAAGACTACGCAGACTTGCACGGTCTACTGCACTGCATAGGCCATATAGTATAGCTGCTCCTGATAGACAGCCAGAGACTGTCAGAGTTATAGGCTCTGCTCAAGACAATATAGAAATGTGTTTTAGTGTCAAATAAGAGTCTGTTCCTGTAGACTGCTTTGTCTCAATAGTCTGTGTCTATTTGATATAAAGCCTTCTTTGAGTTTGGTATTCGTGGTCAGAAGCTTTGGGTAGCCGTTGGGGCGCATGTGTACTGCTTTGTAAATAAAGCATAACGTTTGGGGGTTCTAAAAAACAAAGTTCGATGTACTAGCGCTTGTACTTGGGTTAGATATCATCAGCTCTTTCTCTCCAGATCTGAGTATCGTTTTCCTCCTTCACTTACCCTCTCGACCCGTCCCCTCTTTCTCTCTCCTTCTCTAACTGGGTTTTGATCCCTCTGTCTGTCTGTCTTGTTATTCATTTATCTATCTATTTATTGATTGATTTATTTATTTAATTATTTACCTGATCGGCTATTTAAACTCAGTCTTTTACTTTTTCCATTCAGTTCTACATCTCTTCTATATCACACTTTCACCTTTCCATCCCCCTTTCTATCTCTCCCTCCCTCTCTCTCTCTCTCTCTCTCTCACTCTCCCTCCTTCCTCCTGTCTCTCTCTCTCTCTCTCTCCATCTCTTTCTCTCTCTATGTATCTATGTATATCTGTCTCTCTGTCTATATCTCTGTCTGTCTGTCTCTCTCTGTCTCTCTCTCTCTCTCTCTCTCTCTTTCTATCTATCTCTGTCTTTCTATCCTTACCCCTCTCCCTCTAATTTAGAGTTCCTCTCAATTCAAGTGTTTTTATCAATGATGTACCGGTACCGTGGCCCGTGCACCAGATTGTTGACGTCACACGACGTAACAATCCTGATGAACGTTGATCAATGTATATGGATAACACGAGTAGATACATAATGGATGGCTCTCCAGGTTGCTTGTCTCTGTACCCTTTCCAAAGCGTCACATATTACTGTGCCCAATTTGTCACCCTTAGATGTAATATTTTCCATTCAGGAGAACTCGATGGAAAATCAGACCAAATTGATATGGCAAATCATATAGAATAACGAATGAAATCAACCATAAATGAATCAATTTGTTTTGAAATATTTACATCGCGTTCACTGTGTGCTCTCAGTGCAAAGAGGATGCCGATAAATAAATAAATAAATAAATTATAAATGAATATATATATAGGCCTAAACCAAACAATAATAATGATGATGATGAAAAGTAAGATGATGATATTGATGATGAAAATGATTATACTACCAATAATAATAATTGCTAAAATGATAGTAATAATAATACTAATAATACTTATGATTATTATCACAATTATGTCAATGATAATAACAATGGAAATAATAAAAAGGAAGTTAAAGGTCATCCATAATATTATAAGAAAAGAGAACAGCTTGAAATACTTTAATATGACACGTCAATTCTATATTTTCACAACTCTATCGTCGTGTGACTGAAAATATTTCGATTGTGTTTTTGTTTGTTCGCCTACTATTTTCTACCTAACCCTCTCTCTCTCTTTCTCTCTCTCTCTCTCTTTCTATCTCTCATGCACTCTTTTTTATATTTATCTTGCCCCCGTTTCCCCTCTTTTTATCAATTTCTCTCACTATCCTTCCTTGCTTTCTTTTCCCCCTATTTAGCTCTCCCTGTTAGGTTTTAATGTCATACTCTTGTTATTTACGGTACATGTAATATGTAATTGCCATAATTTGAATTTGTAATGTTTTGACCTAAAATTAATTGTATTCTATTGTATTTTAATGTATTGACTGGATGTTTCTGTGCTTATCTATTTTGATCTAATGTAGGTTGATTGGTATATTTTAATTATAGTCTGTAAATATGATAATGAATGTATTTTTTATCTGAGAATCGCCATTTTTTGTAAAGCGCTTAGAAACATACTGTATCAAGCCCTCCATAAATACAATGTATTTTTTTTCTTTCGCTCTCTCTCTTTCTCTCTCAATTAGTCCCCATGTATGGAGAATGTATAACAGGTCTCTGTCAGCCATAATCATGACGCCTGAAGAAGCATTGTCTGTTTGTTCGGGTAGTTCTAGTTTCTACCATTGAGGCATTTGTTTTTTGATTGACAGGCAGACCATTTGTATAATCACATGGCAACGGTTTTGTTACGTTGGTATTATAATGGAAGAGTCGAGTGCCTTCTTTTTTGCTTCTGATCAGTCATTTTCACGTTCTGTTCGGGTTACCCGTGGAATGTTTTATCCTGCTATTGTAATTAAGACTTTGTTCGAAACACTTCTTGCGTCAATTATTTGCACCTTGTCACTCATCTTTGAGGGATGTGATGCATGCATACAGCATAGGATAACTTACTCTTTTCATTCAAAAGTAGTTTGTCTACGATGTCAGATCAAATATGTGATAAAATGTAAAGTCAAAGAATAATTAATTCAACAGAAAATGCACTTTATAGTTTACCTGCCCATATCATTTCCCAAGAAAAAATCATTCACATGCAAGCATTGTATTTAAAGCTAAATTTATTTAATCGGATTTATTTACAAATTTGTTGTTGAAGTGCTTGCTTGATTTAAAACAATTTTAAAACACAGTTAGTGTAATCAGATCTAGTTAATACACAGTAGGTTATTGAATCGAATTAATTGATAAACCATTCGATTCGTGTAACGTTAAAATTCACAAGACAATTACCCAATTCACCATACCAACAAATGTCATACATGCATATTTACCGTGAGTCTATGGGTAGAATAGAAATATATAAATGGTCTTGTTTTGAAAATTGAGGTATTGTTATAAGATATGCTCCAGCGAACTCCTACGTAATGCAAATAGTTGCCATGAATACAGAACTGTTTTATGACAATTACACACTAATGGTTGCAAACCATTGTTATCTAGGCACCAGGTTTACAATGTTGACTTTTTACTGTTTATTTGAATTTGGTTAGTTTTTAGCTTAAAAAACACAAAGTGGGCTTTTTATTTAAACTTGTTCTTATTGTTAAAGTTCCTTGTGACGCGGTTTTCGGGAATCGACCTTTATTTGTTTTTGTTTAATGCTTGTAAGGAATTAAGCGATGAATATTTAAACAATAATGCATTTATTTTGCTAGGGTGATGTTGACGCTGTAATGTCAGTCAGTAGCTTCGTTAATCAACCGTGAAGGTTGTTTTCTTTTTACTCCAACCTTGACGGAATGACGTCAAAAAGGCTTCACGACGATGGAGTGGCTCAAAGTGAAATGTCGCCTCCTACGGCACAATCAATCTCCTTCGACTGTTTTGCTCATTTAAGATTTGTCATTGCGTGGATAATGATTATCCATACATGAAACACACGCTGGTTGGTGCTGCTTCTGGAATTCGGAGATAGTTCCGTGACAGCGTCTCTTTGTGTGCTCCGGTAGCTACCATGATCAGCAGTACTTAGTGGGATCCGAGCGAGCGGCCACCGAAAACGAGGCATCCTCACGCAGGCATCCAAGCTGACATCAAAAGTGCATTTACGCGGGAAACTATCACAGTGTGTGTTTTGCCATTGGTGCGGTGGGTAGCGCTTGCTTTAGATGCTTTTATGAGCATCGCCGGGACTCCATGAAGATTGAAGACACGAAATAAGCCCTTGCACCATTTTTAGAGGGAGGGACATCTGTAATGCACCCGTAGAGGTAACCTCAATCACCCGCTATGAGGGCAGGTCGTCTCAGGCTGCCTCAACCTTTTTCTATCTCTACCGAGCTGCTTCGAAACCAGAAGGATGCGCTATAAAAGGAAATAATATCAGACGCTGTCTTGGATTTCTATATCTTTTCTTTAAACTCTCGCTGGAACCCTACTGGATTTAACAGCGTGAGCCCAGCCTATCAATTTGGTTTGATATCTCGGTTTCGACAGTTCTTCGACCTCACTTTACTTTTCTTCAACCCTGCACGGAGTTCGGGTCATGCAAATGAATTGGATTATCTCTCTACTGCATTCGTTATCTGTCTCTTTCTCTATCACTGTGTATTCGCGACAAAAAACAGGAAATTCTGACTTGATTTTGAGTGGATTCATGATGTGACACGCTTGTTCTTCAAGTTCTATACTCCGATTTAATTTACATTTAGTTATTGGACTACAGGAAATTACAAAGTGGGTATATCCCCGTTCTGTGGGCATGCAGGTGGTTTGTTTAGTTATAGGTGTGTTTTCACTAGCGTTTCTGGATATTTGTCGTTCGTGAGGGTTGATGAACGCGGCAATGTTTGGATTGTAATCCATTGTCAAGAAAGTTAATGTGATCTGTTTTCTTCAATCCGAAAAAAGTGAGGTTTCGTAGCCAGTCTCACAGATAGATGCATTACATCATTGACAGTTATAAGATTTAACAAAAAACGGGGATAGTTATTTTGATAATGCTACAACAAATGATGGTTCCGTTTATGCATGTTATTTTTACCTTCAATTAAAAATGTTAATTGCACTTCAGAGTACAGCTTAGACTATGGTAACGAGCATTACCATTTGGACAGGGCAATTAGTCAATACCATTCCAGTGACAGATCTGGATCATTAATTCGGATTTCTCTGGATATCATTACATCATGAATTACTTCTTGCATAAGCGCAGGGAATGTGTTGTGAGTCCGCTAGCCCGACCGCTATCGTCCCTCGCCAGCGGCTCGGGCAACCGTATGGAAATGACTAGCCCGTTGTACGGAGGGGCAAGCGGCGGAGGAATACGCTTTGATAAGAATATCCACAGGCAGCTTCGGGAGAGTGAAGACATCGATATGATGAAGTTGTCGGCGGAGTCGTTGCCGGAGAATCGGTTGTCGAGTTTCCGCGACGTCTGCGATCTCAGTCCGCAGGTTCGACGTCGAGCTCAGAGGTAAGCGGGCCCGTCATCGTAGACCACGGTGTTTTACACGAGTAAATTAATATACACATGGCATTATATTTGGGGTTTCAGGATGTATACTCCTTGAATCAGCATAGCGGTTGTTTTGTTTTAATTAGTTTAATGGCAGTCGTATTCATGTTATTAATCGAATCGCCATTTAGACATGACTGTGTGGGTCCTGAATAGGAAATTATATGACATGTACGTTTTTGAGTTGGGTACAAAATTATATTATGATTGAAAGCTTTCCAATCACCCGCATTGGCATTGAAGTTACCATTGAATTGTCACTCAGGCGTATCCATACCATTTCATGGGGGGGGGGGGGGGTTCTGGCCAAACATGCCAATGAGTTAACAAGAAGAAAAAACAGAGGGAAATATGATATAATCGGTAGTCTGTGCTCTCTGATTTGCAATGCTGTGACGAAATCTACCAATTTAACCTTGATTCTTTTCGGACATTCACTTTATAATGATAATGATGTCAATAAAACACTAATAAGTAGTATACTAGGCCTATACTGTACGTAAGGTAATAATCATATCGCTATCTCTCGCGTATAGGGAAATCAACTGACAATAAGGCATATGTACTCCACAGCTAAGTACAGGTTGTATTTGCACAAACTGTGCCCACAGCCTATAAAAACACAATTCATGTATTCACGTAAGTGCGTTTGAAGGCCAAAGCGAAAGCGCTGGTATATATATGGCAAAGGTACAAAGCGACTTCTACTTTCAATAAATTGAGCATGCTAGGTAATTTGTCATTGACATCGACAAACTACTTGTCTTGTGTAACGGGCGCATGACGGGAGCTAGCGAGCTATGTGCAAGCAATTTGACAAAGGACGCCGAACAATTATTTACTTTGACGTCTACATGCCTCGTACTTGAATCTATTCTATGACCATTCCAGGACGAATCTCTCCCGGCAAAGTTTCGTCATCTCATGTTTGCCGTCGACATCAACAACAAACTTAACGCAGCTAATGGATCGACGGTTTTCACGACATAAATATAAAATCCATTCGAGAAATTGATTAGAGTATTGAAAGGCTTCCCGGTGTTTTTAGTTGTGCAAGTCGTAGGTCATTAACTAAAGTGAGAAACCTCACACGGTTGGTATAAACATGAGTAGGCGGTAGTAGGTCCATGCAAACGGAGTAATGTTTCACAAATGGGGAAATATTTACAATTCGTTGAAGGTTGGTGACGCATTATTAAACCTTTTACCCGCCATGCTAGCTGTAATAAAATATCAATTACTAGATTAATGTGTGTTTCAGTGTTTACAATATAATAGCGTAGGCGATTTTTGATAGTCTGAACCATTATTTAATATACACGAATATAAACATTTACAATCGCGCAAGTACATATCAAATGAATAAAATAATAACCTATACGTGTAAGTCTAATTTGTTCGCCTTCTCCTTTAAAAAATCCACGCTGTGTCATGCTTCACGCTGACCGACTGGCGTATCCAGGCATTGGCTCGGGAGGGGGTGGGGGGGGGGGGGGGGGTTGTGGCTGCAAGATATTCGATCTTATCACTTGTCCATTTTATTTCGGGAAGAAACTTTTAAGTGGGTACAAGACATTCAAACGAATGACGATCCATTTATTTTATAGATGAAAACCGTTTTACACAGGGCGCAGTTTCCGTTCGAAAGGCAGGGGCGACGTGAATTAGTTTCCTTCCCTTTTTTGGGATTTGTTTGTGTGTTCCAACTACATGATCATAGAATAGGAAATCGTCATCAAATAGCCTTCATTTAGGATGTTTTTCTGATCACATCTCTGCTTAATTCACATAAATAACATCTCATCTCGACCATTAGTAATCTTCATGCTAATGATGTAATATAATGTCGTCATAAGCAGCTCAGAATGAAGTGGTAGCTAGCTACCTGTGAGCGAGTCAATCGGACATGACGACCGTGACATCTTATATAGCATTTGGTAGCTTCGGATGCAACTGTAGATTATGCTAACTATTTACTTCATTGTGCATCTAATAAGTTGTCAGAAGAACGTGTATAGTGCATACTGGGGTATCCGGAGATTACTTGAATCATAAGTATTAGGGACTTTTAGATTCGCACGAAGACAATAGGTCTATGCTACGATCGACGTCCTGTTAATGCATTGCCGTGAATGGACGTCACACGTATCAGTCTACGCAAATCTAAAAGTCCCTATTAAGTCATCTAAAACGACGAGCAACAAGTAGATTGTAGACTTTTTATGTCAGTGAACTGTTTGCACTACACAATACAATGGATGTAGGGACGCCTTTATTCTTCCCTTATTTTCATGATAACTCATGCAGATCAGTATGAAATTGTATAAGCGGAAACGACATTGACATTTTCATTTAAACATTATTCCAGGCCACAAAATGTGGCGGAAAAACCGCCATCAAATGTTTATTCTCTCACCCGGAAAGTACGCAGAGCTGAATCGTTGAGAAGTAAATATTGGTGTATTTCATTCCCCCTACGTGTACTCTCTGCCTTCTCTCTCTCTCTCTCTCTCTCTCTCTCTCTCTCTCTCTCTCTCTCTCTCTCCCTCTCTCTCTACCTTGCATGTTGACGACAAATATCCCCAGACAATATATCCCTGGTTAGCGCAAGCATCAAATGTAAGCAAGAGTGAATCTATAGCTGAAATCTTGACAGGACTATTAGAAGAAGAAGAAGGAAAGAGAGAGAAAAAAAAGGGGGGGGGGGCGGTTGGAATTTTTCGCTGCCCTCTTTTTTGAGAAGATGGATGCCTATTGCTGCTGAGCACTACGGTGTATCTACTGTATTAGGGTGGTGAAGTGGTTCCTTCACTTAACTTCTATCAAGAGATTGGGGTTCGAATCTCTATCTCGGCTAATGCAGTTAGACATTGCTAGCGTATCTACTAACTATTGCCACTCTCGACCCATGTGAAGTAAAGACAGTCATCAACTGCAATGTGTTATGAGCACATGCAGGGATGAACACTTCGTTTGTCTTCTTTGCCTCTATGCACGGTTGCTCAGTTGCCACACGTGAAGGTTTTCAGAAAACAATAGGCACCAATTGACGAAAGAATTACTTTATCCATAGACGTACGTCTATGCTTTATCTAACATCTCATTGCAAAATACCTATTTCTGGTCCTGATTAGCTCCATGACAACTCTTCCAACTCCGGTAGAGATAAATGTTGCACTGTAAACAGTCAAATAATAGTCGAACCCCGCCATGCACACACACACTGTTGTACAGGGATATTATTTGTGTGGCATTTAAAGATTTCAAGTAGAGCAGTACTGCTGATAGAGAGTCTAAAATGTTATCAAATCATTATTGCGTATAGACTTTATGTGTGTGATTCCACAACAGAATGTACACAATTGCTTTGCTGTATACGGAAAACTAAAATACCGCAAAAGCTTACTTTAATTAGAAATTTAAAACAAAATCCCGATCACATTTGCTGTAAAATATCATAGTACTTAACGGATATTAAAAAAAAAAACCTTGAACTACAGTAAAAAATATCTTATGTTGTTAGTGACGGTGCATCAATCACAGCTAATATGATATGGTCTGACACCTTTAGTGGCCATAATGTCAATGCGGAAAAATAAACCATATGCCTGGGACGAGGGATGATAATGTATGCGGTTCAAATGTAATCAAATCGTACTTATTTCCTCATTATGAGTTTCCATAGAGATTGATGTTAATGAGATTTTCTATTTTTTTCCTCATTCAGTTCGATATGCTTCATGCATGGTACTGTAGATGCTCGATTTGGAGTAGTTTCATATAGCGATCCCGTTTCAGCGCAAAGTTGTGTCGAAGGCCATACATTGTACATGTATGGGAATATGGCATGACCTTTTTAGATATGTCTAGTGAATATCTAATACGAGTGATGTATTTCATTCAGAGTCAGGGTTTTGTACTGGTAAAAGGGAAAAGGGTCTTTTTTGTCGTCCCCTGTAATATAATTCAGGAAATGTATCATAGTAAGCAAAATAACACGGAAATGTAACACTGTCTTCCAATGATATGTTTCGTCTTTTTTCTTCATTTTTGGGCCACAATTTGTGTGATCATGAATCCTTTATCAGTGTTTTTTTTACCCTAACGTATTTCGATATACAACCAAATTCTGACCTCCCCCCCCCAAGACAAATATATATATATATATACCAGTTAAAACTTAAACTCAACAATTCATTTTAACCAACAGCGTCGGGGGGGGGGGGGGGGGGTTCCGGCAACTCAGTAATACATGTACTAGAGAAGGTAATCAAGAATGGATTCATTTGCCGACAAAAAGTTCAAAATTGGCCTACACAAATTTTAAATGTGTATGAGTTGGGGAGGGGGGGGGGGGGGGTTATGCCTTAACACATCTCTATAACACCGATACTGAATATAGAGATACTTACACTTCTTCACACCAATAGCAGTCAACAAAGAATATCACCTTAAGAAATGGCCGACCTTTTCCTATTAACATTATTGCTTCTCCATATCAGAAAGAGACCCAATGTAAATTATTAAAATATGGAAGAGGTTTTTGTTTATCATTGAAAGAAAGTCTCCCTGAAGCATCCCTATCGTATCAATCATGTTGGCCCAATTTGTTCAGATGATCTCTTTTTCAGCATGCGTAACGAAAGGGCTTGATCTTATATTTTCCTCATTTTCCTATTGATCTTTCTCTCCGGCCGACTTCCTCTACTTTTTTCCTTCTTCTTCTTTTCCCTCTCCTCATTCTATCCCTCCCTTTCTTCTTCACCTTCTTCCTCTTCTCTTCTCCTTCTCCTTCTTGATCTTCTTTTCCTCCTTTTTGTTCTTCTTCTTCTCCGTCTTCTTCTCCTTCTTCTCTTTCTCCGCCTCCTCCTCCTTCTTCCACTTCTCCTTTTTCTTCTTTTTCTTCTTCCTCTTCTTTCTCTACTTTTCTCCCCCAATCCTCGTTACGATCTGATGATGGCACATTCGACGCTGCGATCCATCCTGACAACAGAACCGGAGTAGTCTCGATCGGGTTGCTTTGTCACTTGCCTCGTTAAAGCAGGCATCAATTAATCTTCTTTTTGTTTTGGTTCCTGGCGTGGATATTATTTCGTAGAACCGCTGAAAGTAAAATTGATAGCTTTTTATAGAATAGGTTTGCCAGCAATTCAGGGTAATATTGTTATTACACTCAGTCCGACCCTCCTGAATAACTAGCTCCTACCACACAGGGGGGGCGTATCCAGCACCGGAGAAGGGACTGCCCCTCCCATCCGGGTTTGCAGATCTGGGTTAAAAGTCATGAAATGTGTAAAACTAAGGCAAATCTGAGTCTCTTATTGCAGTAATTTTAGTGTAAATATTCAAATTGCTAGTTTGCAGCTCCCTACGCCTACCCCCCCCCCCACCCCCTCCTCGAACACGTCGTTATCAATTTTTTTTTCGCTCTCTATATCTTGAATGGCTACACTCCTGTAACTACTTCTGCCTGTTTGCAAATAATCTTTTCTTTGGTGACTTGGAAATAAGGTTTATCAATCCAAATTATAAATCTGAAAAATGAAGTGGATTGGCACACAATATTGACGTAGAGTTAGCATGTTTCTTTCTCTCTCTCTCCTATTTTCTCTTCACACATGTGAACGTTGTCCTAATGCAAATAGTAAAATAATATTTGCTCCCATGGAAAATCTATTTCCCCATTTATCTCTACAAGTATTAGAAACACCAAAAGGAAAACTTGTTTTCGTGAGTTTTGAAATTTGATAATTAAGATAAAAGAATATTAAGGATGAAATATAACGCAACATCACAGCATCATTTCTGTTTCGCACGATCCGTCATTTCGATTGCGTTATTATCTGCGCTATTGCATCTGTCAATGCATGATTGCATGCGCTAGTAAATCAATGCAACATTTGCGCATATCACTTTGTAGTAGTCATTTTCTTGCTAGATGTCACTCCCACACGATGCGACAAAGACTGCGACAGTTGCTGACGCAGTCTTGCGTCAGGATATTAACGCCTCGTATACAACGGCCATTAAGGCCCTGAAAAAGAGAAAATCATTGGTTGAACACACACAATGTATAGGTCTGCCTTAAATTGGGGTAGGGGTATTTGAAATAACATTAAGTGAAACTGCAATTGAAAGACATGCAAGAAGGAATTAGACCGTTTTACGATCAAATGAATTGTTTACAAATAGGCACAGGGATAAATTTAAACGTTACAAGTATGTAGTAAGTATAGTCAAGAAAGTACTACAGGTACTTATAGCACTTTGCTATGAATTGACTGACCGGGTAATTCATTGATCCACGGGTGATATGACTTTTGTTTGCCCATAATTGATATATTTAGAAATTATTGTGTTATCATCCCATAATCGTTTCCTCACGCGTAAAATAAGCTTATTCAATTTCGGTCAAAGCAAATTTCACACCACAGCGCAGATATACGGGTTAAGCATGAGCTGCATATCGATATTAAAGGGGCAGGCGAAGCGACGGGGCGAGCAAATCATCAAACTCCCTATGAAAAAATGAGATCGATAACGACTTGCGCTTGATGAATACCGATTTGTATAATGGACACTGTTGCGGGCTAAAGGCAACTAAAACGAACCCATTTTCGTGCATATTTGATATCCCAATCTAGTATCTGGCATGAAGCAATTAGGCCCTATTGTACCGTGGCAGGAGTTTTAAATGGATTACGCACGGCCAATAATGATTTACGTTAAAGGGGGATGCTCACTTTGATATTAAGTTTGTTTTAATAGAAGTAGAAAATGAGAGAAACAGGTCGCTGAAAGCATTAGCAAATCCGATTAAATTAAGAAATTGATGAATTTATGAAGTTCCGATTAATCAAATACAAACTGGCAACACTGTCACGTAGCTTGCGAGGTTCCTTCCAATATCCTCTGATTTCATAAACTTTCATTTTATCGTATTGATGACAAAATATATTTTTTCAAAACAGGATTTGTATGGACACATAATTATTTACAATAATTACATTTAGGATGCATGTAATGAGTGAAAATGCTTCTATTAAAAGCAACTATCAGGGTGGATTTCATCTTTAATGATAGGGGTTAGGTGTGTGTATAGGTGTTCTATTTCGCACTGTTTGCCATCTGACTCTAATACATCAGTCACATCGATGAGTCCTACACCAAACCGACAATGGAACAAACGAAAACTGACATTACCCCGTAACTGCTCGGGTTTTGTCGGTTATCGGTTGGTTCTCAATCGGTGTGACTTGAGTATTAAAGAGTTCGATGACCTTTTAACTTTAGCATGGAGGAATATTTTAGTGTACTTTAACTGCACTATTTTAAAAAACAGCGTGTTGAGGTAATTTTCTTTTGGTCCCTTTTTTCGGTCTGGAGTAATTTCGGTTGGTATGACAGGGGTTTGGAATGATGATTATGGGGGAAAACATGAACTATCATGAACTTTCTCATGTGCTGTTGGGTTTCTTGTTGCGTCCATCTTATATAAAGATATTTTTAGGGCTTCACCAATTTAGAAAACAATTAGCTGTGAAAAACACGCAATTATGTCACGTACTCTAGGTCCTCCTTCTTTGTTTTTCTTTTTTTTTCTTCTATAGGGCAGGGGTAGTCGTTTTGATTTGTTCTATTTTGTTTTTATTTTTGTTTGCCCACGGGCGGTTGCAGGAAGAAGGAAGTCACGACTCTTTTGTATAATTATGTCTCCGTGCGGAGTATACAGGGTACACAATTAAACAGGGCTAAATATAAGCATAATTATGTAATATTACGCATGTTTGTACGCACGTGATTGTACACATGGTAAAGTGTTTGGAGGAAAGTATAGGCTAATTACTTAGTACTTCTTATCCTTCTTCTCTTTCCGCTTCTTCTTTTTCTTCCTCCTTTTCATTTGTATTCTTCTTCTTCTTTCTTACTTTCTTTCCTTCTCCTCCTCGTCCTCCTTTTTCTTTTTCTTCTTCTTCTTCTTCTTCTTCTTCTTCTTCTCCTTCTTCTTTTTCATCTTCTTCTTCTATTTCTTCTTCTTCTTCTTCTTCTTCTTCTTCTTCTTCTTCTTCTTTTTCTTTTTATTCTTCCTTTTATTGTCTTCGTCATCGGGCACCCACACAAAGGCTTCTCTCTAAGACAAATATACTTACATATACGATACATGTAACATACAGTAATTTGCATTTTTATTTAAAGACAAAAATAGATAATCACCCACAAGAAATTACGTATATACATTTCACAATGAAAACAGCAAATATTTTTTTGAATTACACAGAATATGGAATCCCTAAATCCTAACATGTACGATTGATAGACAGCACAAAGTTCGATCTAATATACTGTCATCCATATGCAGTGCACGACCTGTCTGCTAAACTCATAAAGGTCTCATCGTGCATTCATGTAATATAAAATTGATTAGTTCTTGACATTGAAGCCTGACTGGCTTGGTTTATCTATGTTATTGACGTGTTATTTGTCGCTTGATAATGTTGAGCAGATGTTTTGATAAGCAATTTTCACAGCATTTATGGTTAATAACCTATCTAGCTTCGTCTTCTTCCGTTAATTGTCAAAGGGCTCTCTAGCCTGTCACGAAGATCTACATGTATGAGTAGATTAGATTAGTTGTGTATATCAAGTTTATGCAGTCTTTGCTCGTCTATGGTTTTGTCCTGTTTACACTGACACGTGTAAAGGCCCGGTCACACAGCCCTTTCACGGGCGTATCGCGGCCGAATCACGGCCAAAAATTTCTGCCCGTGAAGCAGACGCTGTTGGACGCTTTGAGGTCGCGATAAAGACGCGATACAGCCGTACTTTACCCGTCGTTACACGCGGTAAGAAATTCACACGCGGTTGGCCGCGCGAAAAAGTTTTGGGCTGCCCAAAAATTTAGACCGCGGGTAATCGCGGGCGGTACACGTGGTACACACGCGGTAAAGACGCGGTACAGACGCGGAACGAACGTGCTAGGACGTGCTACGGCCGCGGTTAAGACGTGGTTACACGCGGTAGGACGCGAAATTTTAGCGGGTAATCGCGGGTGGAGCACGGTCATAGCACGTTTGTTCCGCGTCTGTACATAACACGTGCATTAGCGTGTGTACCGCGTGTAAGCACGGAGCGGTTATGATTTCTACAGCCCGGTTCGGCTGCTTTATTATACCCGTGGTAGGCCGCGGTACCGCCGCGCTTCAACCGCGATAAGGACGCGGAACAGTCGCCGGCGTCTGTTCCGCGGGCATACCACGGGTAAACCGCGGGTAAGCCAATTTTGCACATTTTCCACCACGGGCAACCGCGGGCAAAAAAAAATCGCGAAATTCTACCCGCGATACAGACGCGAAAGGCTGTGTGACCGGGCCTTTAAGGAAAATTGAAGTACGGTGATAGCTTATAGTCGCTGTAGCTACAAGAGGAAAGGACACATAAACCCCTCCAATCGAATGACGGGAGACTAAAAGAAGGAGAAGAAGAAAGAAGATAGAAATGGAAAGGGAGAGGTAAAGGACGAGAAAAGTTGAAAGAACGACCTCCTACACTTTCCCCGTAAATGACGCAATTGTAAATTTCAATTTTATTCACCGATTGATGGTGATCGCGTATAATGATAGTTAATATGTGCAAAGGTATATTTGAACATTCTAGTCATTCAAGATGACAAAGATGCTATAAGCTAACCCTGCTTAAACTTTATTCCTAAACAGCTAATATCATAATATGAATATGATTATTGACCGCAACTTGGGTTTGACTAGCCAATTCGAATCCACCGCGTATAAAGCTAAACTCGCTGAAACCTTAAACCTGATTGGATGATATTATGATAGATTTATTTATTGAGCGATACCGAGGGCTTAATTAGCCAATCAGCATCCACCTTTTAAGCGTTTAAGCAAGCCTCGAATTAACTACGCTCCTGATTAGATAATTTTATTACAGGGACTTCTTCTTTCGTGTCCATCACCTGCGCGTTACTAAGACCTGTATTAGCCAATCAAGACTCTCATTTCAGATGTCATAAAAGATAACGCAGACAAATCGATCCATATTTGCAAAATTGGAAACAAATTAAGTCGTTACTTGAGGTCTAGTAAACATTTTACACTACGAGACCTAAATGACCTTGTCCGCGAGCGAACTCAAACTCGATCGTTGAAATCATTTTCAAAGTAATTAAGTAAATCGGCAACGGCTATCGAAAAATCGAACAGCCTACGTTAACAAAAACACTTTGCTGTCGCCTGGCTTGAGAAATTACGTTTGTGTTGTTCTATGGCGGTGTAGGGGTAAGCAAAACTTGCATTGTTTTTAATGACCTCCTCTCGCATCCACTCTCGGTTTATTCCACCTCATCGCATCTTTGTGTCAGTCAGTCTGATGGGTAGTCTAGAATGACCTTTCTTTCTTCATCTGCATGGCACATCGAAGCGACGAAAATGGCATTTAACGTGCTAGGAAATTACAAGGAATGCATTGCCTCAGATGTATGTGCTATAACACATGGATTGCTTTCTTCGCCTCTATACACGGTCGCTCGTATTCCACACATGTAATTTTGCACAAAACAATATGCAACAATGACGGAAGGATTCCTTTGTGCAGCACAGTGAATTTTGTCTTAATCTTTTGGTCTTACCTATTTCCATGACAGCCCTTTAAACACCGATATAAATGAATAGTTTACTTGAAACAGTTAAATAATGTTGAGGCCTTTGGTATGGTACAGAGATACTGTTCTCCCTGGCATATAAAAAGTTAAAATCAGGGGAGGGGAGCGTTGGGAAAACTGCAGCCCCCCCCCGAATGTTTAAATCACCAATATTCATATGTCACATCACTAGCGCAGCTACTTTGTCTATAATAGTTTGTTAAGTATATTTGGATGACAAAGTATTGGCTTATCCGCTTCGCTTGCATGCAGTTTAGAGGAATACAAAAAAAAAAAAACGTCAGTGCCTCACCTTTCGGTGTATGATGTCTGACATGACAAATGTATTTAGGTTTAATCATTATTTCCATAATATTGCCATATTTCTAATCTATAGAATCACAGAAGACTTCTAGATTAGTAACACTTGTTGATTTTTGTCGTCACATAGGATTTCTTTTACATCATACAGAAATAAAAGACTCAGGGATTGAAATAAAATACTGATATATCATATATCGTATGATATGGAAATAAGGAGATATGAACTTTATTTCCAATAAAGACAACCCAAAGAAACAACACGCATTGGAATATCTGAGCAAATCACATTTTTTATGAATTCCCTTCTACTGCATGGTCCTCAATATTTCAGAATTTAGATGAATCCAAATGTCAGCATCTGGCAGAAAAAATAACAAAATTGATTACGGATGTTTGCATCGAACGTACATGTGATGAAAACAAAACATCACGACGAATAAATAAAAAAGAAAAGTCGTGTTTGCCATCCTTAATTGCTTTTGTACTCTCCCCTTCTTTAACATTTACATTACGTTTAGATGCGCCCCTGGTAATTAGACCCCTTTAATAACATAGAGAGGGTTGTTTCGTTTTAATTAAAACAAAAGGCCAGACGCCCTCAAGGGAGCATGTTCTATATAATGATTTGCTACTAATGACCTAGCATGTTGACAGGACACTGTGCAGTAAATGCATAATTCGACTGCATTTCTTATGTATGATGATTATGACAAGCAAACAAAAAAGACACTGCTTGGAGGTAAATCTTTTGATATTCGTAAACTGGGCCTAAATCCCTACATATCCCTTTTTTTTAAAGACGATGACACGCCCCATATAAACCATATACATGTTGGTGCGAATCTTTCGAATTATCTCTTCGAAAACAAACATTTTAAATGTGTTGGAACATGTATCCCAAAAGGTATTACGGAGTATGCTATCATATTATATATCTCTAGTATTCTCGGTATCCTGCGTACTATTTTCTTTGTGATTTTCTACTTAGCTACATCTTGCCCACGCCTTAACAAAAAATACTCATCATGCAATGATTTACCTACTATTAAAATGTGTTGAATAAATGGAAAGTCAAAAACAGCAACAATAGATCAAATGAAACATTAAATTTAAAAAATGTTCACGACATGGTATCTGAATAATGTAACAGATTTTGTATTCTCGATTCTGTCTACAATGATACTTTTGTGTTTTTCTTCGAACATGTGCAACCGCTTGAAATTATTCATGCAATGTTTTACTTTTTGAGCGCATTCATTTGTCTGTCCCAAAACATAAATTTGAGATCAAATTGATCGATTAAAATAAATCAAAACAAGTAATAGTCGTTATTTTGTTAGTATCTTAATCATTATCTATAGTATTCTTAATATTGTGTCTACCTCAATTATTTTGTGAATTTTGAGCAAGCGCGATCTTGTGGGAAGCCCTTGAAATTATTCATGCAATGATTTACTTTTCCAGGGTCAGGGCAGGTCCGGGGCATCCATTCATCAGCACTCTGGCATAATGGATACTCCGCAGGGTGCACAGATTTTCTAATCAATCTGCGTACTATCATCTGATTATCATAATTAATGTCGCCCCTGCCTGATCGGGTGGCCGGGTCGATATTGATCGCCGCGCGCGGGATTGCATTCAAAATAAAACGTCTGGTTTAATCATGGGCTGTAATATCATGAGAAAGGGCGTCGCGGGATTTGAGGGCGGGAGAGGAGGGGGGGGGGGGGGTGGCCGTCGCCTCGATTTGCGACAACCCATGGTTTGATTTGATTTCATATTGGGTCAAACTTTGCCCAGCAAGGGGTTAGTAATGTATCCAATCCTCGAAAATTCTTACGGACAATAATAGTCGATACGAGAATATGGCACTTATTCGGACTTTATTTCTCATCTGTTTTTTTCTTGTGTGCTTCGGAAGAGAAGTTGTATATAGATGGCCCAATAAATATTGTGTTATTTTCATTACTATTATATATTCATTCTTCTTATTATTATTATCATCCTTATTATCCTTATTTCTATTATAATCATATAGTTGTAGAAGTAATAGTATAGAAGAAGAAGAAGAAGTAGTAGTAGTAGTAAAATGAATAGTAGTAGTAGTAGTAGTAGTAGCAGTAGAAGTAGTAGCAGTAGAAGTAGTACTAGTTGTAGTAGTATATATAGTATTTTCTTTAATTATCTATTAGTTTATATTATGGATCAAGAAGTTCCATGCAATGTAAGTTTAATATCCTATTCAGGTCTACTTTTCCTTCGAGAGATTAAGTGCAAACAGAACTCATTCAGTTTTACTGCATACTTATATTACAGTGCCATTTGTTCTCAGAATTAATTAAAAAGACTGTAGTAATGTATGCTAATTGCATCTAATCTACATCTGCATTTGATTTGTGCGGGCTATGCTGTCGATGGGAACTTGGAATTGAATTATTTATAAAACTTTTTTTTTCTCGGCGGAATCATTTTGACTGCCAGCACTGGGCAGGAGAGTTAAACAAATAACTTGTATTGATATACCTAATGAACAAAACATTGAAAACCTGTACCCTTTGCTTTCGATAAACAAAACAAAGCGGTGTTGATAATACATTTCAACTCTATTCTTCTCCCATACACGTTTTACAGAATGGGGCGCTGTCTTGCCTACAATATATTATTATGTGTGACCTTTTAAAGGCCCACTGCACTACTTGTAGCTACTTGCGCCCTCTGATATAACAAACAATGCCTAATCGGTGACCATTGGTCCCCCATGATCCTCTTTTTCTTATGTTAACTGAGAGCTGAGTTGATGAGATAACCACCTGTCCAGTGACCTTGCAGGGCAGTCTAATCCCTCCTGTAAAGTACGGCAGATATAAAGCTTTAAGCGGCGTCATTTATAATATGTTTGGCATTTGAAGGTGAATATCACCGGATCACGTTAATTGTAATGGCAAACGAAAATTATTTCCTTTTGATCGATGGCTGTAATTTACGGACAATCACCTTTATTTTGATGGTTGTAATAAACCCACAATAGAGAGGTGTACTCGTAACACCGGACTCAGCGCATATCGATATCAAGATGGCGCTTAACTGAATGCATGGGGTGTTAACTTCCTATGTGGACGAATACGGAAAAGGTCGCTCCTAAAATGCCTTCTTATTCCGAATATGTATATAAATAGTTGAAATCCATGAGCCAAGTTTTCCATCCCGTATGTAGTATCAAGCTTTATTTGTTACAATTCTTTTAAGTATGTGATTCTCAGACATATTTATTCCGTTTGGTGGATCAGTTTGTTATTTTAATGTTTCTGCAATCAATTTTCCTCAAAATGTGTTTAATGTCTACATAATTTTCCTTCAAGTTTGTTAATCTAACTTCATCCTTACACAAGTGTCCCTTCCCCAAAAATCCATTTTCTCATTCATTGGCCCCTCTCTAACATACTAGATACCGAATGCAGTAACTATATAACTATATCGTTACGAACTATGGTAATGTTGACGTTATTATTTACGCTTGTATCACTACGACGATATGACGTAGAATCATTAGCGCTCCCTCGGCGGATGCACCTCATCTGGTGTTTTGCCAATTCAAGGATCCTTGATGTATTTAATGATTCAATTACTCGCATTTTCCCACGTGAGTCTTTTTATTTTCATCTCTTTACTCCATCTCTACAAGACGAGTCCCTTGTTATAGTGACCTATAGGGGAACGCTACATATTTACGCCAAATTGACAAGTTTGTGTAATGTTTTCGTCTCAGAGACTCAGACCTGGGTCATTAAAGAAAAGGCCTAGATACGGGTCATGTAACACAAGGGTTTGCAATCAGTCGCAAAACTGAAACAACGATTCTGATTGGTTAACAGTCAGCTTTTTGAAAAAATATGTGCATGCAACGATGACAGTGATTAGTCATTGCCAGTTTCTGACTGATTGAAACTTTTGTGCTACGGGGCCCTGGTCAAGCAATGGGCCTTAAATAATTTTGGATGAACGAAAGAGCACAATACCACCTTATGCCAGTAAGTTGTCTTCAAGAACATTACGATGTGTGCTAATTTTGTTTTACTCTTTGAGTGTCACACACAAATTCTTTAAAACGAGCTTGAACGCATGTGGTGAATTAATTCAACATGTTTTCAAGATGAAATCTTCAATAGTAATAATTTAATGTCATTTTCAGAATCCAATTTTCTTAAACTCAACATCTGTTACATATCTCATTAAATAAGTTACGCTCAATGAATCTTCCTTGATCTATATTCCACTCATGAATAGTTGCTACATTCAGCCGAAAGAAAATTACAAACGCGATCGAAAAGTCTTTCGAAAATCAAGACAGTTTCAGTATCTCTGTCCTTCACCTTCAGAAATGTACGAACCTTACAATAACGAAAATCGAACATTCTTAGTTATATACAGTAGGCTTGCGGGTGCACCATGTGAGAGAGAGGGAGATTCTTAGTTATATATTAAAGGTGTGCAGTAGCGCATTTAAAATGCCCTTGAGTTGATTTTTCGAAAGTCTTTGCGAAGATGTTTGAATAATATAAACAAGACGAGAAAACAAGCATGACGTTTTATAATTAAAATAGTGCATAATAAACAGGAGCTAGTATTGGATTAGTTAATTACTATTGCAGTTGATTAACATCAGGGTAAGATTTTGCTAATGAATTATTTTAATTCTTGAAGCTATAATTGTCGGCATGATAGGGAACATCAATGCACCTGTGTCTAACTTATCGCTAGTATTATCTATTCCATTTGTATATTCCCTACCACGTAACATCTGATAGTAACCACTAATGGAACTGCTGATTTCTTCTTCAAGAGTACGAGATGATTGAAGAGATAAGAACGGTACGATAATCATTTTACTAACGTCACATAATTAAACACGTAGGTGTTTAAAGTGGAAAACAATTCAAGTGATTACGGAGGGTAATTTCATCTGCGTGCTCTGCAAGAGATATCGATTCATGTAGGCCTACATGTATATTTTCGTTTTTATGTCGTATTGTGGCATCTAAAAATGCACGTAGAGATGACTTGAAGTATCGTAGTGAATATTGATTCATTTATCGAGTTGATTTGTTTCTTATGAATTTCACTAATTATTACCCAATCACATTCTTGACATTTGATTTCTTTTCCCCACTCTATCTCTCTCTCTCTCTCTCTCTCCCTCTCTGTCTCTTTCACTCTCTCTCTCTCTCTCTCTCTCTCTCCCTCCCTCTCTCTCTCTCTCTCTCTCTCTCCATCCCCCTTTCTCTCTGTCTCTCTCTCACTCTCTCTCTCTCTCTTAAAGATCTTTGTAATTTTCTCAGTAAAATACTTTTTAGCCGAAGCGTTGACAAACAAATAAAATCATGTTCAAAGGGATTAGTTCATGAGCTCTATCGTGCTGACATATGAAAGAGGTTATCAACAAGTTTTACCTCTACTGCATTTTTTGTTTTGATCCTTAGGGTTCTCCTGATGAAAGTAAAAAATAAAACAAATTATAATGGTAAGGTTATCATATTTTGAAGACAATAGGTTAACAAATTATAACTTCTTTTTAAAATAAATTATATTTCAAAGCATTTTACGACTTAGGTCAGTGAATATATGCTTTGGAAAAATCGATATTTATTAATCCACATGAAATGTGAATGGCTGAAATGAAAATCCTAAATAAATATAAATATATAACAATATTTAAGGGGGATAGGAGAGGTGGTTCAGTATTAAAGAATTTAACCAACATATCCTGTCTAGGAAAATGCATCCACATAAATGCCTTGTACTTGTACAAGCGAGCATTTAATAGAATGGGTATTTCGTCTGCAGTTTTTCTTGAAGCATTCTATTTTCGTGCATGATGAAAATCAAGATTGAAAGGGTGGCCGTGCATGTTAACTGTGACAGCCTTCCACGCTTATTTAATGTTACATTTTGACTACTGCCTTGGGAGTAGTGCTGCCAGGGTCTTCGTTCTCGCTGTCTGATTCGCAACTCCTGAGCTAACAAGCATGGAGAGTTGACAGCTCTTCGTCTTATTAGCACATATTCTAGTTGGGAAAGTAAACATGAGGTATTGAGTCACGTTCCAGGCAAAGACAGAGATGCATGTGAAGAAAGAAAAAACGCCACTGGAACTAGCGACAAAATGTGGCATATAATTTGCGTCAATAAAACATAACTTTAATTAGTGATCGCAAATCGCAAATAAAAAAGTTACGGCATGCAATTATCTTGCATTACAATGACGTATAGCTGTCTATTATAGTGCTCCAGCATATAATATTCCACCATTCAAAGGTCTTAATTCTCTCACTCATTCGTTATGCTCCCTCGTATATGGTTTCTTACGACAATAATAGTGTGATACTCGGCCTACGCCAAGCCCCCGGAAGTGTGGGGTAGGGGCTCTCTTCCAAAAATAGGGGAAGGGGCAAACTCTTTTAGCCACACCCTCTCATAATTTAGGAAACTCAACTTAAGCTCCGATACTGACATGAAAGGAAGCAAATGCCTTCGTTAAAATGCAAATTCTGTTTTGTGACTCAGACTGTATACCTCGACATTATGCAGATGTAACTACAATTTGAGTGATCATTATTAACAAGGTTAATTAATACCGGATGTGAAGCCTAAGGTTTGATGAGATGGTGCCCCAGGGGAAATAAACAATAAGAATAAAAATAAGAATTGGATGTGAGGGACGGAGGGACGGATGTCAAGCACTTTCAAACTTTAGGTCGAACGGCGCCAAGCACCAGTGTTAAGGAAACTTACTCGCTCATTAAAAAAAACATTCAAATTGTCTAACTTCAGAATCAATAACATTCATATCACAAACACAAAGCTAAACTTTTAGATTTAGGATGTCCCCCCCCCCCCTCCCCGCCATTCATTTATTTGTCACGCTTTTGTAACAAATAACCTGGCCCATTAGCACAATTATCATATTTCGAGAAATAGGTCTCTAATATCAGTTCTTAATATTACAGATTAGTCTGATCCGAGAGAGTAGGAGTGTAAAACTGTTATTTCCGAAGGAGTAAGGTCTTTAAATCTGTATTCAGTGGCGTGGGCCTGTTGAAATGGCTGAAATGGCAAATAAAACGATTTTTATTTGCAGTAGACAGTTTGAAAACAGCCATCCATTCCAAGATATTTCTGATCTGTCTCGAAAGCCGAATAAACGCTTAACAACATGATTTACTGATGAGCTAAGCTCGTCGTGAAATATTGTTTGAACGGTACAGTTCCCACGTTTTCGTTAGCGCGACATGTTTGTTTTTGGTGAAGTTTGCACATAACAAAATATAAGGTTTTTGAATTCCCTAGCCTTTCCTCTGTTGATACAGTAACAAATAATATTCCCACCCCCTCCTAAACAAAAAAAAAAAGGCGAAATATTGATATTGACCCATCGAACCTAGTTCATCGAAAATTGTGTTATTCAGTCTGAGTCACACCTAAAGTATTTTAAAAGTACTTTATGGTTTATTTTTTCATGCGTTTATTAATATGTTCTTGTTAACCTTTCGCTTTCAAACTAAAGAAATTATTAAATTGTGTAACACCTTGATAATATATACTTTTTTGTTTCGAGGAAGAATTGGAGTTAGAAGCGTGTTCTTCGTCTCACGGAAAGAAACTATACGATTTACAGCACATCATGTTTTTTTAATAGTATATTTGTAAAGCGCTTAGAGACATTTGTATTAAGCGCTATACACAAATTAAATATTATTATTATAATTATTATATCAGCTTTTAACGAGTTTCCTCACCCTCACCATTACAAAAATGCTGCATACGCCACTGGTACACAATCTGCAGGCATAATTCGTCCTCCTTAACAGTCTCATTACTGAGGCTAAGTTATGCCCATAACTCGTCTTATACAACGTTAGAAAAATCCTTCAATTAATGCATATCATCGCGGCCCTCCATCTGTCTCCTCAGTCCTCAATGTATCTAAAGTTCTACAACAAATTGAATAGCACGTCTATATGTCATCTTCAGTAGATCGTAAATCATCATTTTAATGGATCTTTAGAGTGCGACCTTTTCCCGCATGCCCCTTAATTTAAAGAGAATGTCGAGTTAAAAGAAAATTGAAAAATAGTTTGTTATATTTTCTATTATTTTTATGTTAATGGGGAAGAGTATCATAGAAAATAAGAAATGTGAAAAGGATGGCTCTTCTAATGCCCTCATACTAGAAATAATATGACATGTAACGACTAGGGATTGCGGACCACAAACTCATGCCACGTTTTTGTGTAGTCCCTCATACACATTTCTATGTATTGTGACTTTTATCTGAACGACTGGGTAAATATCTTATCATTTTCGTGATTCAATTAAGTACTTCACACTAAACACCTTGACTTATGTGCTACCTGGTGATCAACCTTTACAAATCGTCTCCAGACAGTTTCTTTTACAATGAAATAGCATGACCAGAGCTCAACTTGATCTTTAAGTTTGTATGCTTTGTGTCAGGGTACTTTGTGAAAAATGCTTATGGCACTGCGAATGTCCATTTCCGCCCACAAGCCAATTTACGCGAACAACGTGAAAGTTGTGCACTAAGTAGGCTGTGACTGCGAGCTCGTTTCGATTGTCAGAGTTCACATGCAAGAGGGCAAAGCGAAAGAGATTTTCGCCCACCTATAACAAGTGAACGGTAAAAAAGAATGTTGCGTTTCATCACAGTCATTGTAATTAGTATACCATATTGGGATATCTTCTGTCCCCACGCAGTGGCGGGTTCGGGATTTGGTAAGAGAAGGGGGGCTTGAGAACGTTATACCTGCATGCTGAGCAAGTTGGCAAATGCAGAGGGGTGTGAAAACCCGTATAGGATGGTTGGAGTTTGTGCCCATACACCAAGAGTTAAGCTGTCGCGTCAGACTCTCCCTCTGGGGTCCCTTCTAGATCCGTCGCTGCCCCGTACCTGCTTTGTCAGTTATTGTGTTTTTTAATGAATCGCCTCAGGTGGTCTATAAATACAGTTAAACATCGTCTGCTGTCTATAGTAGATCTTAAAACACTATTTAAATGGATTCCCAAATCGACTCCCACTATCTACAGTCATGATCTATGCTCTCGTTTCTAAGGTTACATTGTGAATTAGACTTATGTTATGGAAGTGGTGTAGCTACGTGGGGAGCAGGGTAGGTGCCCCCTCCCCTTCCCCCTCAATCGAATTGCCAAACAAGTGGGGGTCTCATACAGAAAGGAGAGGATACGACTCCCGACAACACTCTTTGTAAGAGAGCATAGCTCCCTCGCATTCATTTATGTATTAAACCAACGCCCTCTTGCACCAGTGCACTATTAGTATCCGGTCCCGTATCAAGCATCCACAATACACATTTGCTAAATATTTTCACCTAATAGGTAAATTGCTCAGGTCTTTGTTTAGGTCGTGTCCTTTTTAGGCCATTACGTTTTACTGTCCATACGGCCAAACAATCTGAGTTTTCGTAATCATCTTTTCTAAATCAGAAATATAGTGCATATTTTCTTTCTTTGGTTCTTGTCAGCGTCCAAAAAACCTGTTGTATCCAGTTAGTATTTTAGGAATTCCCTTGCTGAAACACGCCCTTTTTACAGCCTCAACAGATTGACCAAAATATGGCTGTTGGACCAAAGGAATCTCACATTTCTGACACCCTTTAATTCTTGTGATTTCATTTCATTTCATACAATAGTCTACTTATAAAGAAGTTGTCATCTTATTACACAGGCTTGAGTCTGTTGACAGCTAGGCTTATAATGTTTTATGAATAATAGCCCTGGTCTACTGTGTCGACGTTTCAATATCAATTAAGTACTTATTCACCAATTTCTCATCAAATTCATTCAGAATAATTACATGCCACTTATAGCCTCGATGAAAAATGCCTCTGCTCAAATTCATCTCTTTATCATAAACCAAAATATACAAGATGTCAATGTATGATGTCATATGCGCGCGTTATAGTTCGGATCGTCATAAAAGCTATGCCACTTTACAGCAATAATAATCGCAGCTGTTTCTGTATCATTTATCACTATTGAGGGAAAGTAGGCTACACTCAAAACTAATTGGAGCGTATAAACACGCTACGAGAGAGAAAAGCTGTTAGCGCTGACAGGGAGTTGAGTCGAGCCTCGTAGAAATTGATGTACTTATGTGTATGAAATGCTCGTGGTTATTAGTGTATCCTTAGGTGGAAGACATTACATGTGTTCTGCTTCTGGGTTTAATTATCATTGACGTTTCAGCAATATATGAATATACCTTGAAGGCCACACCTCGCCATCATGGTGATAAAGATACAGTAAGATATTATGGTGTGGCACTGGCAGTGGTATGAAGTAATGACAGGGACGAGTAACACAAATATTGGCAATCAGTCGCAAAATGGCAATGGCAAATCAAAATCATTGTTGCATACGCATCTTGTTAAAATCCCTGACCGTGAACCAATCAGAATACTTGCTTCAAATTTGAAATCGATTTAAAACCTTTATACATAACTTTCTAATTCATCATGTAATCTTCTCCCGGGGAAAGAAGTTGTTAGAAAATGTTGTTTGTTTATCTTATTGCAAAGGAAGTTGGATGAATATTTGCGAGAATATGCATTGGTGCTGTGAAAGTTAGGTAGTTGATTTTCTACATTTTCGGAAACTACAGGGAAATACAGAAATGCCAAGACTTGTTTAATTCGAATGAAAGCACAAAGCGTCCTGCTATAAAGCAAACAATAATGTACGGATGTCTAAACTTATCACATTATGTGAATATTTGGAAATGTGAACAAAAACGCGCATGAAACATCTTCCTTGAAAGTGTGATTCACGCTGTTGTTCAAACAGAACCCTTTTGATTGTATTTTTCTTCATGCATCTTCCGAATGTCTCATTTTCGTTCTCTGAGTACGTCAACACTTCGTTGGGCGTGCTCCATCTTAAGGTCACTTGATGAAAACACCTTCAAGTCAAAGCATCCTCCTCTCCATCACCAGACGATAAAAGTCACCATAAACTAGAGAATGTTTCCCTTTTCTCCCGCCAAATGCGAATCACGTGATCAGAGCGTCCGGGAAGAAAAGCGCCACTCTAAAACATTAAGGTGATTAACTGTGCTTGCAGATTCGCATAGGGTGCTTTCTTGGGGCGATGATGCCTTCGGATGGGGGCGTTCCTTCCCGATGTTGGTGTTTATGGCCTCTGGAGATCGAGATTTCTCGATGGAAGTCAATCAATCAATCCATTTAGAGTTCCTTACGATGAGGAGTCGGAATGACTGAATCTCGCCCGATTGGTAATTGTGAATTGACAAAAATGTGACAATGTGGTGTAAGCATTACCATCAATATGCCCCGGGGTAAAGTTTTTCCTTCAACAAGATCTCTACAGAACTTTAAAAAGCAATTCCTAATTTAGCCTTCGTCTTGCGTGAATATTGTACATTTATCCAAACAATCCAAACAATCAGAGTGTTTGATTGACTTTGATAACGTTGGTGGAAACGCACGAATGACATGAATTGACGTTAACGTTATTTCTTCCGGGATTGAAAGCCCTTATCTGATTAATCGCTTCTCTAAATCTGTAAATACCGCACTCTTTCTGTATTGATATACCCCGTCATATACCCCCCCCCCCCCATTAATCTATCATCTCTATACCCCACTCCTTACCTCCCCTTTTCCCGCTTGCCTTCTCCTTCTCTCGTTTTTCAAATCTTTGCTCACATATATATTTTTATTTTACGAAAGACCTGCCTCCTGCCGACCCCCCCCCCCCCCCGCCCTCCCTCCATCAGTGCTGCTTTAGCGGCTCTCGATAAATATCCAACCTCTTTCAAGCCCCATAATAAATCTACTTTATTAAGCTGGGTCAGTTGCTCTAAAAATTCAATTTCCTTTCCTCTAACGGTCATTTCTCTTTCTTTTTTTCTCTGGGCTCGCAATAAACGGTGACCTCCTTCTTTCCAAAATGGACAATTGACAGTCTAATTGCATTTTTTTTCTTTGTCACCAATTTAATAAAGGAAACTAGGACAGGTGAAAAGCACAATAACAATATCATCAAGTATTCAACTCACACGAATGTATTTTCCCATTTATCTTAATTATTTCTTTTCTTTATAGACAGTTCCTGCTTATCTTAAGCGATACGAATGAAAACGATATGAACCAGGAAAATGTAATAAAGAAAATGAGTCTCTATTCCTCAAGAGCTAAACAGAAAGTCGTGACGATAAGATGAATAATACAACTACGTTCTGGGTAGTGACAAAGGAGAAAGATATACAAAGAGAATCATTATAATTGGGTGGGATAGGTAGGGGAAAGGATTAGAAATTTCGCAGAACCACCAATCTAGAAATGTCATTGCAGATTAAGAATTAGATTTATTCATTAGAAGCTAAACTCATCTGTATTAAATATAGAGGGCCGGAATATATTAGATTTATTCATTAGAAGCTAAACTCATCTGTATTAAATATAGAGGGCCGGAATATATTAGATTTATTCATAAGAAGCTAAACTCATCTGTATTAAATATAGAGGGCCGGAATATTTGATTTACATGCCCTAATCATGTGTTGATTGTATTTTCTTGTCGGTATATTTATTTTATTTCAATTCCTTCTAGTCATTTCTGCTTGGGAAACGGCAAAATAAATTGGAATTTTAATGCATTTATCCCTTCTTTAATATAGTACAAGAACAATTTGAAGTGCATTAAGGGATCTAAATGAAATTTCAAAAAAGGGATCATATTCTGGAAAAGAAATATGTAAATTCGCCTGAAATAAAAGTGATGCTGATTATTAAATAGGTCTTCATGATTGATCACTTGGCTTTAATTACTCTGGCTGTTTATCAGAAATGTCATGTGAGCGCTCTCTATTTTTAAATTTCTACATGGAAGAAAAAAGTACCTTAATTTGCATTCTTCAAATACATATAATGAAGCAAAAGCAAAACAAAACAAACGAAGAAGGTTTAGTTCATCTAAAGTTGCCCAGCTTTGTAATAAGGTTTTAGAAAGTGTAAATTTAACCAACAGAAAAGTTGAAGTGCTGGTCTTACACCCCCCCCCCCCCTCTCCTGGTTTCGATGCTCCTTTCACAAACATAAAGAAAAATCCCTCTGCCAGTTTGCACGAGGTGCGTCATTGTTAATTGCGTTATCATCAAGCCCTTGGAAGCAATCAGTCCATACGCCAGTATTTCAACGCAAATGTTTGGAATTTGTTGCGTTCACTTTATGTGACACAGTCGGACGTCAGCCAACATGGCAAATGACGCCTCGTGTTCAAGGGGGAGTTATGCTACATCGCTACTTGCATTATGAACTGTCTTGCCCAGTAAAGATAGTGAGGAGTGTGCACTGACATGGCGTCACCTGCCTAATGTTTAGGTTTATAACCGCCTGACCCATTTACACATTTACAAATGTCACCCCTCCCCCCCCCCCTCCCCCCTCCCCCCCCCCCCCCACATGTGACGCAACCATAGCTTGTCTATCGAGGCGTTATAATTGCCCGCGTAAAATAACGACTACCGAGCCAATTCATTCTCAACAAAGTGCAAGGGTACAACCATAGCCTGAAGGCGAATCGATGGATAATTTCTGAACCTTTATAGCACGTTGAATTTAAGAGTTGTGCACTTGTGTGCGTCCCAATGCTCATCGGACGACGTTTCACACTCTGTAAGAAGCACGCGTTCCGACTTTGCGGGGTTGCCCTCTTTATTCGAAATTCTTGAAATCATAACATCGCCTTCTAAGAGCAAAAAGGACGTTGACTTGCATGTTTTAAAACATAGCTAAGCCCTTCTAGCAATCGACGGAGGATATTGCCATAAAGTACATTGTAGATAGGCCCTCAGATATTTTCTAGAATGTTGTCTAAAGACTGTATTTACGAAAGGGAAATACACCATGCACGGTATCAAGTTGGCTTTTAGCAAAAAATAAATATTGAGAAAAAGATGATGGAAGTGTTAGGCTCCGCTATAGGATTTAACGAGGGAAGTTGCCTAGAAGCTACGCCATTCCGTTGCTTGTATTAATAAGTCATCCGCTGAAAGATTGAACAAAATATGCTTTAAAGAGAAAAAAAAGGGGTGGCAGAAGTGTGGTATCCTATTTACAAGCAGTTTTCTATAATTAGCCATTTCCATGTGTAAATAGGAAATCACACCTGCGCCATATATTTTTAGACTTTCATATGTTATTCTACGCCCCCATATATAAAGATTTATTCCGTCATTAGCAACTAACGAGAGGAATGTTCTAGTTTAAAATAACAAAATCAAGAAAAACAATTTAAGTGGACAACACATGGAAAACTAATTACAAAGAAGGTCAATGATTTGCCAAGTTGTGAATGTATTAAGATGTAAATATTTGTCCACTTTTATTACACTTTTTCTAATTTTTTACTGATTTTTATCAAAATCAACGCCAAACTAGAGTGGACATTTTTTTTCTAAATTTGGTTGACGTAAGCATTTGTTAGAATATGGGCCCTAGGGAAAAATAGATGAATATTCTCAGGTTGCTCTCTACGATAAATTAATTAAGGATATTCAATATCTTTCAACTGCCGTATGCAGTATTTTATTGCCTCATTCTCTAATATTTGATTGCATTACTCTATCGTTTTCCCCTCGGAACTACTTTCCTTTTCCTGGAAAATTCCGGTGCATCTTTTTAGCCATGTTCTTTATTTTAAAAATTATAATTATTAATGTTTTGTTCGTTTGTTCGGTCTGTTTTTTAGTAGTATTATTGTACCTTTCAGACCTACATACATGAAATGTGAAAGCTCTTCACAACTTTTTTTTTATAATGCCCCTCCGCGCAACGTTCCGATCATCAAGGTTTTAATGACGCTCGATTTAACGACGGAAGTTGCCTCGAAGCTACTATTAGTGTTTCTAACATACCCAATGTAATCATTGTAACACTTTTGTATTCTATTTGTATGATCATTTCCTGCGATTCAAAGTTTTGACTGTGAACGTGATTTTTTTCTTCGAACTATTGTTTTTACTCCAATTAATCATTATCAAATCATATCGAATTTAACGATGTCCTTATTGTTTTCCTTCTGTCTTTCTACAGTTCATCAGCAGTGGATCTGGCAGCTAGACGGGGTGTTTTCAGCCGTAGACACTATGGATCGGTTGAGCTGGTGAGTTCTTTATTCTCGTGTTAAGGCTACACGTTATGTTTGTTTGTTTTATTCATTCACCATGTAAAATAATTGTTTACAGATATTAAAATTCAGCGGGTTACATCGAGATATATTACATAGTAGGAACAGTGCATTAAAAAAAAAAAAAGCGTTTGAAGCGCAACGTCTCTATGTTCAGCTGTGTGCCTCTGTATTGCAATCATAAGAAGTATCCTCTAGGCAGTTCCCGGTAGGGAGTGTTAAACCGCGGCGGTACAGAATCAGGCAGCAGAGAAACCCCATTAAAGACTGTTTAAGCCTCACAAACCGACGGGCATTCATTTAAGAAATATGAATGAATTATGAAATACATTAAAGAGATGCCCTGAGACTTACAATGATGCCTATGGAATTGTCAATGTCTGAATGATTCCCAAAACATAACTAGAAATGCAATCAGATCAAAACGATATGCGTGCAGAGACGCCCGTGTTCCTACGTATCGAACGAAAGAGCTTCACTCGAGCAATTTGTAAGAAAGCTTCCTAAAAAACGGCCCGAAACGGACAAAATGGCGCCTGGACGGTCACGCATGAGTGATTCCGGAGACGAAGAATTCAGTGAGCGTGATTAATGTCTTTGTACATTTACTATGACAATAAGTAGCATTTCCATATATATATAAAGAATGTGACGGTATAATTTCCAATCAAACAATCTCATTTACCACATAGCAGTGACGACAAGGGAGTGGAAAAAATAAGCTTTGCTTCTTTACCGCTAAAACCCGAGCAGACCTTCTGACGTAAATCAGGCTGTCTGCGATCTAATTTTACAAGGCAAGCTGTTATGCTTGCTTTGAAACTAAGGCCATGCGATACCAGGTGACCGCAGTCAAAATATCTTTCCAACCCACTCTGCCTGTTTCAGGAGAAAAATCAATTACCATTTTTCACCATAACACCTAACAAGCAGATTTGTCGAAATACAAGGCTGTAATGGAATCTGGCTTACGAATCGGAACAAGGTTTGAATGAACGCACTGGATTATTCTCCAGAGGTCGAGGCAACGGGTACGGGAATCAATAATACTCATTTGTTCATTTCCTTGGGGAATACACGTTAGTTTCCTGACGTTAATCATATCAAAATAATGAAATTTTCATTCCAGTTTCAGTTAATTAGTTTATTTAATTTTTGCTCGGCACCAACTTCAGCCGTGCGTCCTGCCGTACGTCCTGCTTTTTGCCATAACTTGCAAGTTCGGTGAATTTGTAATCGTAGAATTAAAATAAAATATGAGAATTAAAGAAATACACAATTGTGCAGACGATATGAATTTGTTTTGATCTAAATTATGCATATTACATTGTTGAATTACGTAACCTTTGAGAGAAAAGAGGGTCATATAATTTTTATCTCGACTACACGGTCCGTTGCGTAAAGGCGTCATTTGGCTGACGCAGAGCTGCATGGTCTTTGATGCGTCGTATGACGGTGACATCGTTTCCAAGATGAATGCAATATTAACAGTGCGTCAAAAATTGCGATGAATGTCGTAAAACATGCACTAAATGTCGTGAAAAGGATCTATTGTCGCAGGCAATGACGCAAATAGGTTATACTGGTGCAGGAAATGACGCAATCGAATTCGCGCCCATTCCAATGTGCAAAGGGCCAACTTATACTGTTTTCTTTCAATTACTCATTGTGAGGTTATTGTTTTTGTCGTTCGCCAAAGCCAAGCACTCTTTTGAGAAGTCACCTTGCCGCTTGATGTTGTCTCCCGTCGCATCACCTACGGTTATTATGCGAACTCACTCAAACGGCCACAGTGTTCCATTATAAATAATCTTTGGAAGCAATCGAAGTGGTAAACACTCATCAGTCATGATTGGTGGTTTCGGTCGTTTTCTCGAACGAATGCCTCGAACGAATTTTCTAAAATGAAACCTTCAGTCATTTTGTCCTTGCCCCATCCTTATTTCTCTCAGCCTCCCCCCTCCCTTTCTCTCTCTCTCTCTCTCTCCCCCCCCCCCCCCCCGCTCCCCTATCTCTTTTGAAAATTTACGAAATAACACACTATTTTCTATAGGGATGAAAGCAGATCTTGAACAATATTTACACAAGTTCACAATTGTGGCCATTTAATCATGTCTAAGTTATTCTATACCTTTAAACCCAAACCATCCACATATCCACGTCTCTCTTCGTCACGTGACCTTAATTGGTAATGGCATTACTCCTCAACACGAAGAAACCCATCACCAAATTGAGAATGCTTCGTCTCTCTTACATGGCTTGTATGGTCTTATTTTAGCGGGAAAGTTGACAACATTCTTTACAGGCGACACATGGTCGTCTGCTTAACGGATCAAGTCCGTCATGTAACGTTAAAGAATCCTCGGGGGTATCGCTGTATAGTTTTAAATAGAAGGGGTGGGGCGCTCTGACGAATATCACTATGGTTGTAGATCATGCAGAAGATTACTTGAAACATTCAAAGCGTTGTACGCCTTCATGTTCAGTTCACGAGCGAAATACGCAAATACGCTTATTTTTAATGAAGAGCAACGAATACAGGCGTACTTAATATCGTCGTCGTGCACTCATCAGAATTAATTGCATTTATTATGGAGGGGGTGTCATAAAGCCCCACAACCCACCCCTTTCTCCTTCGCCCCTTCCTATATCGAATAGGATTAATGAGGTGGAAGGGGAGGGGTGTCAAAAACATATATCTTTGTCAGACATGCCAGACAGTGATCAAGTTGTCCATCAATAATTGGTGTGTTTTGAAGTATGGTTTGACGGCTGTGTTTCTGTTCTTCTTCAAGAAACACGAATGTCAGGTATGTCAGGCGTATGACGGGTAATCTGTCAGAGTTATTTATCTAGGTCGATTAATATTTGCCAACTATATTATACCGACTTAGGGCGATTAATATATGCTCTAACTTACTTACGTGCTCATTTATTAAGTCAACTGTTGCATTTTATAGTAGGAACACATTTTCATTTAAGTTTCACCTTATATTTTCAATTGAGGCCGCCATCCTTAGTCAAGGGTCGCATATTATTGCGGTCTGTTATACTTTTCTAAAGATAGTTAGGATAATACTTTAAATTCCTAATACTATATGATAGAAATGATTTTCTTTAGTATAATGTACCAATGTAAATCACATTTTGACATGAAGTTATTTTTGTATAGATATCAGATTCTTCAGATCCGCCCCTTCTGTAAATTGCTTTTTTTTAAATCATACATCTACAGCTGCCACTGTTATTTTTATAGATACAATTTTGAATAGGGGAGCCGTAACTCCTGTTTAGCTGGTCAGATTTCGTAAGGGGATAGCACTTAGGTTTTACATCCCTAAAGGGATCGTAGGGGGACCCCGGTTTCAAGCCCAGGACCCTGGTAATACTAAGCTATAGTTTAGCTACCCAATTGATCTTATATTCTCTGTAGCTTTTGCTCTGAACCACGTTTCATCCGCTTGATTACTCCATCAATGCACGCGGTAAGCAAAGGTTTTAGAGTTACTCTTGTTATACTTTAAGAAAAATGTCAATAGCTCTCAATATCTCAAGGATGCGTTGTGGCATTCTTTCCTTCGAGACTCTTCAATTTCCCTTGCCAAAGCAGACCAAACCAAAGTTTATTTTCCGGAAGATATCGCGGTTAACTCATTTCCGGAAGGGATCCAGGGAATTGGTGTCAGCCACATAGATAAATGAATTGCAAAATTGATTGGATTTCACTTTCATGGTTAACAAGATAAAAACAAGGGGGAAAACCCTAACCATTGAATCCTGCCGTCCATCAGCGAAAGCAGACTATCAGCATGTCCACACACAAAACAATTTATCCCGAAACTCTATAACGAAACGTCGTAAAAATAATCATCTTATAAATTTCAGGGTGTCCACACACAAGAAACGTCGTATAATGAATCATCGTATGAATTCCAGAATGTCCACACACAGAAGAAAGTAATCCTGAAACTCTACAGCGAAATGTCGTATAGGTGCGCAGTTTGCTACTGCGATCATGAAATGGAAGCGGAAATGAGAGGTCAGGTCTCCTTTCGCTCGAGGTCACGTTAAGTCCCGCCCAGTTATACCGTTCTAGTTCGACTAGTAACTAGTTACGTCCACACACAACATATTCCGTGATTAGGCGTGATTATTTATACGTCGTATAACGAAACGCATGTCTGGGCATCGTTTCGTTATACGACGTTTCGTTATACGACGTATAGTTAGTAAGCGTCCACACACACAATTTCATCGTATAACTATCGCGAAACAGTATAACTATCCCGAAACGGTATAACTTATCACGCCTAATCACGGAAAATGTTGTGTGTGGACACGGGGTATCACACATGTAATATTTTCTACAATCAATAATAATCACTACGTCCACCAGACATATACTTCTGTCATGTGGCCTCATTTTGACCAATTATGTTGTAAGATTTTCGATATGCGACATAAAACTAACATAATTTATCTTAGTAGCGCCCCAAGGGATACACGACAAACGGTAGAATTATCCGCGACTACACTTATAAACCACTGACCAAACTGCCCTTTTTAAGATCGCTTGGACTTTAAAAATGATATTATATTTCAAACATTCCTAAATTTCATATAATTGGTCCGATTTATTTCAAACTTTCTGGTTTTTGATTATCTTATTATCGAGTGGGTACCTAGTAATGTTGAGATAATACGAAATACAGGGCCTTTAAAATATTCGATGTACATGGTGTATACGCAGGGGAAAAGAATACCACTATTTATTAGTTGTAGGGTACTATTGTACCATACACATTATTGTGTCTTGTTATACTCTCAATAGGCATAACACATAAAGCCGGGTCATACACTGTTGGTCATAAAGGTGGAATAATTTTGTCCCCCAATGTATGGGATGATTTTGACAATGATTTTTTTCTAATAGATCTAGATAATAGTTTATATTCTTAGATTTCATTGAATAATAATTTACAAGCGTTTATTTTGCTAGACTGCTAAAGCATGTGTATGCGACTATGCTTATCAACTAGGGGACCTACGTCCTTACGCCATAACTGATAGTAATGGGGATTAAAACAAAAGGGCACTAATAAAGCACATCGACAAAGTTTTGATCCCGGGGCCTCACAGTTATGAGGCCATTGCTTTGCCACTGAATGATGACTGTACGCAGCGGGGGCTAGGGTAGGGCGCAGCCCCCACAAATAAAACAAATAAAAAAAAGATAAAATGCAATAAATTATCAATCATCCATTACTTTTTTCACCGTTCAAAGTTTCGAACGTGTGAAAATTACAGTGACGTATTACCCAATCCGAATAGGATTTCTTTATAGACTCGGTATTGAAATCGACCTTGAGTTGATTTCTCGAAAGTAGTTGCGATCGTACGTGTGCACCATGTTCATACTGCAGAGTGCGTAAGGTGTTGATCCGAGTGCAGAACACCTTCATCATGACCGTCATGCGTGTGAACACACCATGTCAATACAATGCGAGACAATGGGCTATCTGAAAGGGATTTCCCCGAATATTTTCCTCGACTAAAGGAGAGTTCCAGACGATTTTAAAGACGAGATCTCGTGGTTAGGAGACCAACGCTCTGCCTCTAAGCCATCACGTCTGATCCCATTGCTTACAGCCAGTTAGTGTCTTTGACAATGTCATCGCAAAAACCTCAAAAACAACCTCAAAAACAAATCACACGTTGCTATGTTTGATATGCACTGTTCTTGGATCGTAGGTTTATGTGGCCTGCATGTCACCGCATAGACGTCACTCGCTTCGCCCCAAAAACTATTTTGATAGCTATTATTTTCTCATTCTCCCTTTCGGATTTTCCCTCTTTTTTATCTTCACCTCTTTAAAATGCCACCTCCTCTCATCATCTGAAATAGATTGAATTTGTTGTGGCAGTTTCGAATTTCAAAATGTATTGTTTTTCTTTAAAATAAGTTCCCGCAAAGGGTTTCCCCATACGCAGTTCGGACCAATGATTCAACGAGTGACTTTTTTTGGAATCTCATTTCTTTGATACTGTTTGAATAGCATATAATTATATTATCTTAATCAACACTCAATGATTATTATTTATTTTGAATATTTTAATTTCATAAACGTGAACAATATATTGTTGCTGTCCAATCTTGAAGTTTACAAGAATACCTACCCTTATAGGCTTCGTTGCACGAACATTTGCCCTAGGTTTATTAACTATTCCTTTCAGTTACCTATGTTAACATTTAGCTAAGCATGTGATTTTATTGTTGCCTTAATGAACCTGTGTAATTATTTCGATTTCTCTTTTGTTTATATTATGTTCTCTCTTACGTTCCAGACTAATCGAAGGGCTATATTGCAGGTACGCTTCGGTTTTTCTAATAAATACCTAAACTTACAAAAATCAGTTGAAAATCTCCATCGCTTACTGTCTTATTTTTACAAGGGATCCTTAAACGTCAACAACTTTTATAAGAAATAGAAGTAACAGTTTACTTTATGCATTAGATAACTTGTTTAATTCAGAGAAAATGTGCCACAAAATAGAGCGAAATATTTGTATTGATCGAAACTCTTTTGGATCAGGAAATAATTTCACTGCCTGAAGCAAGCTCACCTATGACGAACCATCCCTCAAATCCAATTTTGTATACGAAATGCGTTCTAGAAGTCGTTTCTCAAGACTTTGAAAAAGGCCTGTGACAGTGTTTACCTATTAGCAAATTGACTGAGCATTTCTTTGTAGATTTCAATACAAAAATATATATCTGTCGATTGCTTTCCTTAAACTGAATTGATAATGTATGGATATCTAGCTATATCCTACCTATCCCTCTTCAACATAATAGCACCACAATTATGCAGTACCCAGGCTTCTTTTCATCAAAGAATTGAAAGATTCTTTGCCGCAGTGTTTCTTTTAGAAACCGTTTTGATATCAGTTTAGGTTCAAAGTTAAAATAGTCGTCAATGTCTTTTCACTTTTTAGTTAAAATTTTGTTTTTGTCAATGCAGTGCAAAATACCACTTCTTGAATTATACAGTGCGTCCCAGAAAAAACGAAACTGAGAAGTATCGATGTTTTATCATAACTTAATCACAACCATAATTAATGAATGATACATATTTAGAAAGCTTAGAGTCTCCTCTTTCAGTTGATGCTACTCACGTGATGCATATTTCACGCATAAGTGTTTAAAAGCAATTTGAACGAAGGAAACCAAAAAGTAATTTGGCGGGCGGTATCTGAATTTCAAAGAAAAAATCATATTTCTAGAAAGTTCATTTTCTGTTCTTTCATATGATACCTCAATCAAGAAAAATGAGCCAGGAATAACAAAGTTCTGTTTGTTTAAAGTAGCCCTTACATTTTCATAATTTTAACAAACGAATTCGTTTTCACTGGGTGCCTGCCGTAGCAAAAAGCAGATTTGACAAAAGTCTTAACTCCGTTTCGTTGACAATCAGCCGTGCATGAAGACTCTCGTTTACGACTGATTGTCAAGGAAACGGAGTTAAGTCTTTTGTTAATTTCGTTTATTGATAAGGCAGGCAGCCAGTGAAAACGAATTCGTTTAATAAAATTATGGAAATGCAAGCACTACTTTAAATAAACAGAACTTTGTCATTCCTCGCTCATTTTTCCTGATTGAGGTGTCATATGAAAGGGCAGAAACTCAACTTTCTAGAAATGTGAATTTTTCTTCGAAATTCAGATACCGCCCGCCAAATGTCTTTTTGGTTTCCTTCCTTCAAATTGCTTTTAATCACTCATGCGTGAAATATGCATTATCTGAGTAGCATCACATGAAAGAGGAGACTCTAAGCTTTCCAAATATGTATCATTCATCAATTATAGTTGTGATTAAGTTATGATAGAACATCGATACTTCTCGGTTTCGTTTTTTCTGGGACGCACTGTACAACTTGCAACTCTGATAATCTTACATCTAGATCGTTTGAATCATAACAAAATGACTGCCGATTTCAATATATTATTATTCTATACTTTTAATTGTGAATGGTATTGCTTATTCGCTTTTTACCTCGTAAACTATAGGCCTTGCCGCAGAATCTAGCCTCATATGAATGACAGCACTGGTTTTGGTTTGGTTTGGTTTGGTTTTCAGCTCTCCCAAGTACCTTGAAATAACCACCTCGTAATCATACAACCTGATGTTTCACAGATATCGAATCTGAAACTGTACCGATTCTGAAAATGTAGGCCCAAATGTTCTCAGCTTTCCGATATGATAAAGTAACATGATAACAAGAGACCTGTATTAATCTCCCTGTAACTATATAGATGATATAGAGTCTAGAGGCAAATATTGGATTTCCTAAGCGATGAGAGTAAGATATTGGTTACAAGTAGTCTATTACCGTAGGCTATAGTGAAAGATCTCTCTTACCTAGGGTTTAAGTGAATTTCAGATCATTGAAACCATTTTTAAATCATGAAGAAACAAATTGTTTGCTATATGGCATTTATGGAGTTTCACGTTCACGATATTTTTTGGCGCAGAATCAGGAAATAAATATTTTATTTTACCCCACAGCATGTATACCCGAAGTGCTCCGAGTATATATTCTCTGGTAGCAATGCCTACTCAAAAGTTGCTTGATTGAGACCAGATCAGATATACATCCTGCAAGTGGATGCAGAGTAGTACGAAAACTATTCTGTTTCTTGCTTAATGACTTTTCATTTTTATTTCATGATTTGTTTTTTATTGTACTAATTTCTCGATTGTATTCCAGCAATTTAAAACTAGATCTTGTTTGTTATCACTCGGTATACGAGTACTGGGTGTTGAAAATGAAAGTATTGATTTATAAGTGTTTCTCACCTGCTTGGAGATTGCTACTCCCATAACTAAGGTACTCGAAACATAAAAACAATACAACTGAATTTTAGTTATTAAAATTGAAATCTCTGCGGTACTCTTTGTAGTCTTAGTAAGTCCTATTCCTCAGTGTTTTTTACCTGCTCCTAAATCCCTACTCCCATAGTTAAGGCACTCGAAACATGAAAACAACACAATTGAATTTCAGTTATTAAAATTAAAATCTCCGAGGTACCCGTACTCAGAATATAACACTTCTAGTAAGTCCTTATAACTTATCTAGGGTTGACATCCGGGAGCTAAATATTAGATTTCCTCTTCAAGGATTAAATGTTATGTTTTCAATCACGATCTTCGATTGTTTGTATTTTTTGAATGGTACTTTTGGTGTATTTCATATCATGTGACTGATTTTACCATATGGTGAAGAAGAACAGATTTAAAGGTATTTGTTATTTAGCCTTTTTAGCCTTACGTACTGCACAGAAGAAAGAGATGGCTGTACCAATTGTGATTACCCATCCCCCTCCCCCATCCCCTTCCGCCCTTCGACGTAGCTTGTGACACTTTACGGGGGTGGGGGGGGGGGGGGTCAATATAGACCATGTAGGAGGTTTATATGCGAGGGACAGTCTAGGAATGGCCGTATATCATATAAATGTCTTCCACCGTCATTTCTTTGAAGAAGAACAAAACGGCAAATTATTCCATTGCAGATTGGACATGTTGGAAGAAAAGTGTGAGCCAAGAACACACGGAAGACATTAAATCCTTGTTGTTTTTTTCTCGACACTTTGACACGATTCGTAGGATCAATATCAAGTGTTTGCCATGTCTCGAAAACCTAGGTAAAGCGAAGGAATGCAGAGCTTGTTTACAGTCGTTCCCACAATAAAGACGGACTACATATAATGGATTAGCTAAAGTAGAACAAGGGAACCCATGACAACATGCGAACAAGATGTTACAACCCATCCAGTACTGCCCCTATCTCTATTGCCTTGTTCCTTTGGAGTTGATCTACCTATTGTGCTAGTGTACCCCATCCCCAGGCTCTACAAATGACTTCAGTTCTAATCAATAGAAAGACACATACAGGATGTGTGCAAGAATAGAAACTGCATATTAACCATGCCAACTATACTGAGACAGATAACGTGTTGTTTAGGACGTGTAAAACTACTTTATTGATTTTATGCGTGGTTTGGGATGAATTTGTTCAAAACGGTATTTTGACATCACAGTCTGACATACAAGTAAGTATGCTGTAACAAAAACAGATAAAAAGGCAACGAATGACTACAGTGAGTTGAGTGATTTGTTCTAATACATTGATATGGATCAAATGTGCTTTGAATTAAAGAGCAAAGGTCAGTTCATGATTGTATTCATCATGTGAAGAAGTCGAGTAACATATTTCGTGGAAGTCGTATTGTCAGGCTTTTATTCAATATACCATCATGTTGCTCCTATAATGCTTCGGCGCCAATATCTACAGGCTTTATATTATCAAAGATATAGGTTGCTATGGGTTTTTAGCTTATCTTAGCTCAGGGTTAGGGTTAGGGTTAAATTTAAATTTAGTGCTGGGTCGAGGGTTGTAATCATGAAGACGGTTGGTGTGGAAACTTGACGTCGGACCAATATTTTCGTCAGAGCAATCTCCGTTGTGAACCCCATCTACCTTTCAAGATATATCTTCTCTTTTCATACCTTCCTACGGTTGAATCCCTAGGCCCCGTCTCACAAAGAGTTGATACCAATCGCAAGTTATTTGCGATTAATATCGAACGCAACTGTGAACATAAGAGGTAGGGGACTGCAAACTTGCGATTGATTGGAGGACTTGCGATTGATTTGGATCAGTCGCAACTCTTTATAAGACGGTGTCCAGGCATCTAGCAAGAAGAGTATCTAGGTTAGATATGAAGGTCGCGGCCCCTCAAGAAATCGCCATTTTAACTGATAACCTAGTTAAAGCAAAACAAGAGCAGATGTTTATGCTGTTTGCAATGAATATGATGTCATGTGATCATCGTTGTTAAGCTTTATATTGCTGTATTCTACTCTGATTATCTTGTTTTTCTCCGTAATGCAGTTTTGAATATTTATCGATTCCAAATCGAAAAATAGTTGCAGTACAAAGTTTTGATTGTTCATGAGGCTTACCAGCAAATCTAGGTCTTATCGGTTATGATTGTAAACGCAAGGGGGGGGGGGTACTATATAGGCCTGCGCATCAAGATAGGAAGGTCCAAATGAATACCTTAAAGCCTTTCTGCACTAGTTTTGCCAGGAGGGATTATACCTCCCTGCATGGTCACTGACAGGTGGTTATCTCATCAAATCAGCTCTCAATTAACATCAGAAAAGGGGGATTATGGGGGACCAATGGTCATCGATTAGACATTGTTTGCAATATAGAGGGCGCTTTAAAGATTACAAACAGCAACACCCCGAAAATAAGGCGCGAATTCTTTCACAACAAATTTGACAATCTCGGAAAGTACGGGGTAAAAGCAACAAACAAACAAACAACAACAACATTAACACAATGGGAGTGCGTCCAGATGTGTATTTCAGCCCGCTCAGATCTGATGACCCGCCCCTTGTCTGGGAAGAGTTATCTCCCGTGAATGTTAAAACCTTTTTGTAAACGCCTCAGTTCCGAAATGCGATCCCATCACCAGAACTCAGCACTTGCTCGAAAGTCTTCGAGAAGATGCTTTTAAGGAATGATCATGGAATTCTCTTCTTCCAGACACGAACTTCCTGATTTGACCATGGTGAGCCGAGACCGAGACATTTTACTCCAAACTCTTGCGGATGTTCTTTCCTTTCCCCTTCTCAGTCAGAAGTACTTAACACAGAAACCTGCATACCATGCTCGTGTGGTAACGGTAGCAATACTCAACTTCAATATTCTTGGCGTCGGGAAAATATGAAGTGAGAAAAAACGCAATATATTGTGACACGGAAGGAGGCGGAGACGTGTATCCTGCCCTAGTTACACAAATCTTACTTGATTCCCCAACTCAACTGAAAGATAAACTACCATGCCATAAAGTGCATTGCGTGCCCTACGTTCGTGCTATACCCAAAGTTCTCCTCTCTCGCCATGCTATATTTATAGACCTAATCTACTGTGTTCAGTGATTTAATGCTATAGTAAACATGAATACGTGTAGCTAAATTATAATTTTGCCCAAAACGTAAGCCTGTCTACCACCCATGTTTCTCTCTCTCCCTCTCTCTATCTCTCTCTCTCTCTCTCTCTCTCTTCCACCTCTTTCCCCCTTCTCCCTCTCCGCACATATACACTCACACACTCTCTCCCCGTCTCTCTCGCCCTCTCTCGTCCTCACTCTTTCTTCATTAATTATTGAAGATATAGATGATAATATGTAATCGTATTGTTCAGATTGAATTACGAACATGACTAGTTAATTTAGTAGAAGCAAGTGCGAAAGTGCAAACTAAATTAGATCGGTGTAACCCGTCACAACCTGACCCCTACCAATCCGCTATATAGTAGAGTTACGTCACGGTATCTTATTGCGTGAAAGCCAACGGAATATTACAAATTATGTATACATTATCTACAAAGTGCATCTCATATCAGCCACAGCCATCGGTGTGCCGCTTGTTTTTGTTTTTCCTGAATTCGAGTTTTATAACGCTTGTGATATAACAATTAATCAATTGAAATCCTATGAATTTGATGAATATATAAGCAACTTACATCACTGCGAAAAGGTAAATCTTGTACAGTTTTTGCGTATGTTTTAAAGATGAGATCTTCTAAACATGTTATATATATATATATATATATAAACATGCACTTATCCGTACTGCCCCTCCCTTCCCGCCCCAACACACACACCTTTTTCTGTTAAGGTTCAAATTCATTTTAACCCATCTGCCCGTGGTCAACCCCACCCTTCTCTCAATAAAACATGTTCTAGCTACGCCCTATATATAGCAATTGAAAAAAGGTTCATCACGTAGCACATACAATTTATTGGTATGTACTTTGAGCTTTTGGAACCATCTAAAATTCACTACACACGAATATGTATATCGGACTGCACAAGCATAATTATGGTATGGAAATGTGGTCCACAGCCTATTGTCATATTTTGTTTATTTATTTACTACTTGTGTGATGGAACACCCTGATCAGCACGAGTGCTGTTTTTCTCAGGAAGTATTTGAGGGTATTTAAAGATCTCGACTCAAGCATGCTTGCGTATGATAGTTGGCCTCTGCATTTATCTTGATTATTTTTACTAACCACCATACTTTCAAGCTTTCAATTATATATATATATATGCATTTTTATGTGTGTTTATTTAAGTTTACACTCTTTATTGGAATCAATTAAATTATATACTATTATTGTTATTTGAATGTTTTATATTTGATTTATTAGCAAATGCAGAAACATCTGCTAAATATAAATATATCCTTTTCAGGGGATATTTTTATATGATACTCTATCAGACTAACATAAATAGAATGATCTGAAGAGCTGTAAGGGATATCTTCACCTTTCCCAGAGCTCAACCTTCTCTTGGAGCACCTTGATAGATGAGAGTGACACTGGATTCAGCTGTGACCTTTCACACTCCCTGGCGAAATGACGTCGCGGTCTTACTTAGAAGATGAAAATATGGCCACTGGCGACTTCAGTCAATATTCATATGATTTATTGAAAGAGAAGCACTTTAGGGCATTTAATAAATGCGCTGTTTTATGGGTTTGAAGAAATACCAAAGTGTCCGATTAAAGCTCTCCAACTTCGCGGAAAAATAAAAAGATACGTAAAAATATTATTACGTGTTCTGTAATAAACACCAAACAATGGTTCATAGACATTGCTTAAGTGCAATGTGCGGTTATAGGCCTATATATTTAGATGATTGTTTATTTGTTTATTTGCGTTTTGCCAAATGAGAGACTAATGAAAAATAATACACACTCGAGAGATATAAATTCATCAAATATATGATTACCAGTATCATGAGATGATCCACCTGCTCAGAAAGTAAACTGTCATTTCGCTATTTCTCTCTCTCTCTCTCTGTCTCTCTCTCTTTATATCCCCCTCTCTCTATCTCTTCTATTTCTCTTTCCTCTCTGTCTATCACTGTCTCTCTCTGTCTGTCTCTTATTCTCTCTCTGTCTTTCTTTCTCTCTTTCTCTCTCTTTCTTGCTGTTTATTAGTCAGGTATATAGTAGGCTTCTTGATGATTATTCAAACCTTTTTCCATGATTGATGGAACGAGATTATTAAGATTCGATTTTCTACTGTTTTTAATCACATCGAGGTATTTTTATAAGATAGATTTACTGTACAACTTGATTTGTTCTTTTTTCGCTTTTTTTTGCATTTGTTGTCGATCAAGAAACGTGCATCATATTAAAAAAAGATAATCTGGGGAAGTGAATTAAATATATCCATGAAAAAGGGTTGAGAATGAAAAATCGGCATAATTGGAGTTTGAACTGCGCACATGTAGGCTTTATTGAACACAAAAGCTAATCAAATGTAGGTCCGGTGTAGGCAAGTACTCAAATGAGATACGAAAAGACCAACAAATGAAACCTGGTTTAAAATAGGTCTAGGCTACGTACTTGTTTTGATGAGGTGAATAATAATCAGTTTTCTCATATCAGCAGAGTTCTTTTGTTTAACACACGACATTTTATTTAATGCATTCCGTAAAACGCATATATTCCTGTATGTCACATTTTATTCAACCATTCATCAAAATCAAACACCGAGTCTTGGCTTTCCATTACCTTCTGAAATCGTCCATTACTCTTTCACTTCAATCTTTGGTTCGTATACCTGTCTTCTGGCTTTGGGTTTCCGCGTAGATTACCCTTAAAATCATATTTGATCCTAGTTCCGAATCCTTAAAAGGGTTCTGTCAGGTAGTGAAATAGAGAAGCACTTAAAACATCAACTGCATTTCTTTCTCAAAAGTGTGATGGTGTTCTTTTCTGATGTTAAAGGTGATATCAAGGTATTCATAACTTTTTCTTTGCCTGACAATGTACGAATAGGAGAAATTGGACCTGAAAAGAAAACACTTATTGAAAAATCTAGAAGAAATCATCCTTAACAGGAAAGGCATTGATTGTTTGTGATGTGCTATCAAATAAAAAAGAAACTACAACTGAAGTGGTCTGTTGCGTCAGGATGACGGTAAAGGCCATCTTCCATGAGGACATGATGCGTCAACTAGTGGCGTAGTACTGCGTCATGTGAAGTGACATTGCAAACAAAGTAAATGCAACATGAACGATAGAAACACTGTGCTAAATTAATGGCGCATGCACTCATTCCCTATATTGTCATGAACGCTGAAGGTAATGATCCAATCAAAATAACGCCTCGTGTACACCGGACAAACGTGGTTATTTCGCCAGGACTGTTGGTTAAGGTGATCGTCCATTGATGCTCATTGCACACGAGACGCCATTGTATGACGTACGTGCTGGGCTGCGTCAGCGATTAGTACGGTCCTCGACGCGACATGTGAATTAGCATCACACACAAAGTGAAAGCACAATCAATAGTGAAATAATGCGCTAATGTACTGACGCATGCACTAATTTCCTCCACAGGCATGTTAAGCGAAGGTAATGAAGCGATCAAAATTATTCATTTTCATTCACCTTGGTCACCGTTCAGTCTCCGATGAAACGTCAAAGAGCCCGCCATTCGCCGACGTAATCTTGCGTCAGCGAAATAACACATCTTGTGCAACAGACCTGATACATAAAAAGCTACTGAATCTTACCATCTTAATCATCTATTTTCATCCATATAATAATAATAATTGTGGGTTCTTGTATAGCGCTCATGTCTGCCAGACTTGACACTCCTGGCGCTTCCGATTATTTGAATGATTATCTTTTCAAGATATCCCAATTACTGTAATGCATAGTTTGATGAATGTGTCGCCTATATAACTTGTATACATTTGTAAATCAATGTTCTATTTGCATTTGGGAAAATACGTAGAGCAAATCAAGCAAATGGAAATATCAATCATTTACAACTCCCTAGGAAATTATCAAGTTTCTAAGCCTGTTGAGAGAGATGCAGTCTTCCCTATTTGACCTACTAACAATCGACGTCTAATTCTATCCGCTTCTCTCTCACCCCTTTTCTATAGGCTCTCCCTTTCACTCTCTCTTCTCTTTCTTTCTTTCTATTTCTCTCCCCTCCACCCATCCCTTATCTCTCTTTCTCTGTCTCTCTTTCGCTATCTTACTATTCTTTCTTCTCTACCTCTCTGTTATCCTATCTCTTCAGCTCTCCTACCCCCTCTCTTTCTCTTTCTTTCTGTCTCTCTCTCTCTCTTATTTTCGTTCTCTCTTTCTCTTTTCCCCTCCCTTTCTCTATTTTTGTCTATGTCTCTCTCTCTGTTTCGGTCGCACACTATCACTCTTACAGTTCTACCATGTACTTCTTCCTGTGTCTTTTCCAATCTCCTCCCTTCATTTTTCTCTTTCTACATCTCTCCCTCTCTCTCTCTCCCTCTCTCTCCCTCTCTCTCTCTCTCTCTCTCCCTCTCTCTCTCCCTCTCTCTCCCCCTCTCTCTCTCTCTCTCTTTCCCTCCTTCTTCTCTCACCTTTCTCTCTAACCCATATCCCCATTCCATTGACCCGGTTATCACCTCTTCAACGTAGGCTAGGTTCAAAATGATCCATCAGCTTTCTTATACGTTTTCTACTTTGATATTTAGTTCTCAAACTAGGGAAATAGCCAACAAGTGGCCTCGGCTCGCCCTGTGGCTATGGCGTCACGTCTATTGAATTACTGGTACCGTGCATGATCTCGACTCGGGACGAGTTTATCTTGAGTTACACGATTTTGACATGGGACGAGTTTCCATTAACCGACGCAAAGTATAGTGTTTTTCTCGGAAATGGATTGAATCAGTGACGTTTTGAGGAACGAAATCCCGTCTTACAATTCAAATGAAATTCGAATATTCAACGCACTTTTCTTGATACCAATGATGTAATGGAGGATGATGGATATACGCCAGCCAAATTTACGATAGATACCCCTATGATACCATAGTACAAAGTAGGGCTGCACCTGGCGTGACACACTAGTAGGCGCATTATGCATGAAGATATTCATTGACGTGTCATTTTAAGAGGGTGACAAATGTGTGGAGTAGAAGACCTTTTCCTTTCGACTATAAACCAAAATTCGCAAGGAGTCTTTGGTGCACACATGAATAGAATACTGAATAATTTAAAGTGACGATGTATTTCATCGGTGTCGAGCAAGAAGCACAATGTACAAGTCGTAAACGATTACCTGGGGAAAAATCAAATAAACTTAAGATTTCTTATATTGGATGTAACATGTTCCTCTCTAAAAGAAAACAAATGTGTCATGCACTGTTCTTGCATATTTCTGACGAAATAAGATATTAATGAATTTTCGTTTTATAAAATATTTACTCTATCTCTATCTTTCTCCCAATATCTATTTTTCCCTGTCTCTCAGGTCTCTCTGTCTCTCTGTCTGTCCCTCTCTCTCTCTCTCTCTCTCTCTGTTTCTCTCTTCCTCCTCTTCTCCCTCTTTTTCTGTCTCCCTAACTCTACCCTCTCTCTCTTTTCAGTATCTCTCTTTTGTCTCTCCCAATCTCTCTGGCATGGTTTTTGTTCACCTTTCTATCTTTGTTTGTCTTATTTATTCCAAGCCATTTTTTGTGCCCCTACCCTACTCTCTCTCTCTCTCTCTCTCTCTCTCTTTATCTCTCTCTCTCTCTCTCTCTCTATCTCTATTCCACTTCACTCTGTACCTTTTCAGCAGCTATTTTTGTCTCTCCAAAACTTCCCTGCAACACGTTGATTGCATCTAATTACTTCACTAGCACTCATGTCGCTACCCCTTACTGGAGATGTACTCGAAGATAAAAAGAGAACGTACGCTTTTGGTTTTTCCTTGTGCATTTAGAATTAGGCCTAATCGAAACATACGAAACCCTTTTTTGTTGACCTTTTATGCAACACACGTAAAAGGTACATCAGGATATAGGCAGGTGGTAGACAGAATTCATTAGAACTTAGTCCAGTGTTCATAAAAGCTTACTAACTTCAATCTAGATTTAAAGTGAATAGATTCAGTCCACTCATGTATGGGGTGCCAATCGTCAACTTCTTTTCATGTAGCAAAAGTAATCGTTATTGTGTAACTTAAATGAACAAACGAAAATAATGTCGACGTGAAATCAATTTGTTTATTTCACTTCTAGCCTGGATTCATTTGATTACGCATTTTCTTACAGAAATACTTTACGCGTGAAGTTATAAACAAATAATAGCTAAATTGGTACTTATTATATATTGAAGTTAAATATGGTTTAATTTAGTCCGCCGTTATAATTAAAGACGAGCCTTTAGGCCCTTTATCAACAGGTTAGAAAGTGAACCCGAAATTGTGTAATCACAGCTATTGCAGCGCTTTAAGGTCTTAAACGAAATTTGACCCTTAGTAATAATGAATAAAGGTCTAAATTTCGACCTTATACGAAACAGTATTACCTATTGGATTCAGAGTTTGAATATCAGGGTGCACATTATGCACCTTTAAACCCCCAAATGGATCTGTCTCAGATTGAATTTGATCAAACATAAAAGACAATCATAATTTCGATGCTCGAGAAGTTCATTCCATTCCATTATATTTTGTAACGTATTGAGAAAAAAACTTACCAAATACACTGGAATTATTCCTTATAAGATTGCAGGCATCATTTTCACCCAAACAGCACGATATGACGTGCCGTTTTTGCTCGTTTCCCTAAAAATCGATGGAGACACGTGTTGTACCTTGTCAGCAGGTATGAGAACCAGTTTGGATGCACCCCCCCCCCCCCCAAGGCCATGTTCTAAATTGGACCTTAAATAGGACAGGCGAACCTCTTCACCTCACATGCCTCATAATATATCTCGAACAAGACCTTAAAGGGATGCGGTAACTTTGCCTCAGATTGTGAAACAAAATTCTGGATTTAGCTCATGCTGCAATGATAATTATAAACCTTTAGGTCAGTCAGGAACCCCATGGCTTTTACAAGCCGATCGCCTGTCTGATTATCAAGATATTTATGATTGGAATTACAAATTTTGAAATCCGTTTGGCTATTCATATACTACAGTCTATTGGGGAAAACGAGTATGGTAAAACCGGTCACTCAAATACAAAAACGATCCCTTTAACCCAATCCGTCTACCCTAGCTACAACCTTCTCCCATGCAGTATCTACCTAACCCTATTCAATGTCCCATTTTGTTTTCTTAGAGGGACTGTAATGCGTACGACATTTGATGATATTGAATATATCCTGGAAATACAAAACCTTCTGAATTTTGTTTACGTATTTTGTCATTATCATGTGTACTTGTTTACAAGGTTCAATTCAAACATTGGAAATGCGTCCGTAGCATCATCTTAAAAGATTGCAATATTGGAAAAAAATGTAGGAAATTCCCTCTATCGGATATAATATATAGTAAATAATGAACTCTCGTAGATTTTGTAGAATCTCCGATGTGTTATCAGTTTGTTTGTTTGTTTGATTACTTAGTTTTGTTACACATTTGTATTTTTTGTATTGTTTCGATTTTTTAACAATTTTGTTTGCATTTGTTATTTTGTTTCTTTCTTTTTTGTCTTTCTTTTATTACTTTTCTTTTTTCTCTCTTCTGTTTAGTTGATTGCTGTTTAAAGAAACCAAGTGTATTTTCTAAACACTGCCCGAATTCATCGCCCCCCCCCCCCCTCCAGCACCACCATCCTCCAACCATTACCCTCCCAAAAGATCCGATTCTAAGTCAAATGGCCAGCTATTTTGAGGGAAACTCATCCAAACTTACACCTTACCAAGTCAAAAGCGGAGTCTGACATTCTTGGAACCAGACATTTCGATTTTTGGCTCATATGTGGATTACATTAGCATATCATGAGATCTAATAACACGGACCTTCTTCTTCCCATGCCGACGACTGGAAACTGTATCAATAGTGATATTGATTGCACTCATTTTTTCGCTGGAGTTATTTGAAGTCGTACAGAGGTCGCACTATTTAGCACGCCATGTGTAATAAACTCTATATAATGCGTTTCTTTCAAAATGGCTCGAGAGTAGAGCTTTCAAAATAATTACTTTTGAACGCACAAGAGTGTTCTAATTGGTATTTCCTGAGCAACTGATTGACTTTCATTTATTCCCTTTTTGTTAGATTCAGTACTGGATGGAAATGTATGTAAATATTCAATTAGCAAGTACACTTTGCGAGTGTAAAACAAATACATGTATTAACGAAATGAAATTGGGGGCACTTACAAAATAAATATCACATGAGGTCCCTACATGATGGTTATGTAGGGCATACTAGAAAGAAAGAGTAAGAGAAAGAGAGAGAGAGAAGAAAGGAGGGAGAGAGAGACAGAGAGAGAGAGAGAGACGGAGAGAGAGACAGAGAGACACAAGGAAAGAGGAGAGAGAGGGAGAGAGAGAGAGAAAGACAAGAAGTGATTGAGGGAGGGATAGGAGATCGAGGGAGGAAGAGATAGATAGAGAGAGAGAGAGAGAGAGAGATGTAATTTACAAGTAGTCACGTACATGTAGATTGCTATGGGGGGGGGGGGGGGGAGGCAAATTACAATCAATGGAAGAGAAAGAAGAGAACGGAGAGGGAAACAACTTCATTTTAGGACCCCCTCACACCCCTTGCTTGATGGCCTTCTCCACCCCACCCCCCCCCCCCGAATAGCTGCTTCAAAGCTTTCCCTCAATTTACGATAATTGTTAAAATTGTGTATCTGTATATAATAACGGGGCTATCTGATAGAGACTCGGTTTCTGTCTGTATTTCAACTTAAAACAATTATAAACGTACAACCCCCCATCATGCTAATATATTATCAATTATATTTACCCTTTCGTTTTGATTATGTATAAATGTTTCCCTATTTATTTAATGCATTTAAACATGACAAATCTCCACGTTATTTAAGATTAACAAGGCTAAACGTTTTGGGTTGATGGGGAAACTTTTCATTGATCGAAAAGACACTCACGTGTTCATAAGCAGATTTTTGCTTTGTTTTTCAAAAGAAAACAAATGAAATGAGAAGCAAAATATTTTGTCTGCCTCTTATTTTATATCTAGTCATGGTATCCTGGTTCATTCACTCGACTTTCAAACGTGAGGGTGAGGGTTCGAATCCCAGCCCCGTACGAAGCTCTTTTGCATTAAGACATTAACCTGCATTTGCCACTCTACACCCAGGTGGTAGCCTTCCTTATGTGTTTGAGCGCTAGTTACTTTGGCGGCTCCGCTATCGCAGGGGTAAGCGTGACGGATATGAGCTCATCAAAAGAAGCCATTTTCTTATCGTCTACATAGAAATGTTAAGGTTTGTTATGTGTGCGTTTGTGTGTGTGTGTGTGCGTGTGCGTGTGCGTGTGCGCGCGTGTGTGTGAGTGTTTCTCCCCTCTCGAAGTAATGTAATCTGTTTTCTCGTGAGTTGTGAATACTCTATCTATTCATGGCTTGAGAATACCCTGGACGTCGTGTTAATTAATGTGCAGAGTTTATGTCATCCCTTCTCGGACAAAATACTATAGCACCGCCCTCGCATTTGCTTAAAACCTTATAGTGATACGTTCCCGCCACCTTAAACGGTAGAAAGAAGTCACCGTCTGCCACACATTTCCTTGAATTCACGGCTTATACATTAGCATTGTAGATATGCCATATATACCTTGCTATCTACACCCTAAGCTGGTGTATCAATTCCTCTAGGATCACACGAGCCTTTGAGCGTATGAAAACCAAGAACCCACCTCTAAAGGTCACCGTTCAAAATTCCGTTCAAAGATGAAGCTTCGATGAAAACATCCCAAAGGCGCTTTGTATTTTGCTGGAGTTATGAACCACGGGTGTTGTTTGCTTAAGGTGTATGATGATGTTGAAAGGAACGCGATGAAAGGGGAAACGAGAATTAAGTTTCAGTACACACAAAATTTGTGAATTTTGCTACCAGAACCAGAAGTATGGTTTGTTAAACGTTTATGATGATATTTGAATAAACAAGCTGAAAGGGGAAAACGAAGATTCGGATTCATAACCTACCACATTGTGTCATGATCGTGATCACTTCTTACTAAAAACTTGTGATGGATCAGAAGCGATCGCTACTATTAAATCGTTCAAATTATCGAATCCCAATCGCAACTCTGCACATAGCATGCAAGTGATTATAAATTTACGATTTCTTTTGAGACTTACGATCGGTTTGGATCACTCGTTCAACTCTTTTATCTGAAAGTGTCCAGATAATGTCTCATCGACTTTATTATAGTGAAAACATGACTTGTTCAATTGAATTCGCTATTGCTATGCTCGTTTGAACTTTACACTGATTAACCTAGTTTGCTATTAGCAGGTCATCGAAAATGACGAGAAATATGAGCGCCTTTTGGTTTCGATCAGTATAAACGCGCCCGTTTCGTTTTCACTTCTCTGTATAACTATCAATTACGCCTTAATGGCGACGGTAAGGTTGCAGCCAGTTCAATGAACCCATATGTGGTTTGTATAATGTTATATTGCTCTTTAAGTGCGGAAGACGGTTTAAACCAGCGAAAACCTTGTTTTTCAATAAAAAGCACATCAATCCATTCAAAATATAACAATCGTTAATCGCTGAGTTAGATATCATGAAATATTGCTTGAAAATAGATGGACGATGGCAATGTGCACTATGACATAAATGAGAAATTTTCATTAATTAAAAGGAAATAATTCAATTTTGAATGTTATGTTATGATTTTTGTCGTCTTTTGAGAGACTTATTTAAGAATATAAAGAATGGTGCCCCTTTGGTCCTCGGCAGACGGTAGGCTTTTGAAATTTAAAGTTCTTCACAATGTTCACAGGGAGTATTTTATTTCCTGGTTTTTTCTATTTTTAGAAAACAATGTTTTCAAGTCGTGAACAAGAATAGGTGAGAGTTGACACAAACAAAAGACAAGGGAAAGGGCAGTGTAATGGAGAGTTTCAAAAATAGCTTCATACATTTTTGATATCAGATTTGCATTTAAATGCGTAGTATCCTCCACTGTGTTAGCACTTACCTTTCTCATATTTCAAAGCTGTTTACCAAAGTACTAACTCTCTCTCTCTCTCTCTCTCTCTCTCTTACTCTCTCTGTCTCTCTCCTTCCTTATTCACACGTATTGCTTTCATGAGGTAGTTTCCCTTTCCAGAATTACTAACATTTACACCGAAGTCTATGCGTAGTGCCGCTGCGTGGGGTCCCGGCGTTGAGAGAGAGAGAGAGAGAGAGAGAGAGGGGGAGGGGAGGAGGGGCGGGGGATGGGAGGGGTCGAGAAATGTATTTGAGATCTTATTTCCACGTTCCTTTCCATCTTGACCTGTACTTTGACACTTCAATTATGATTTTGTTATCCTTTATTAACATAGAATTATCCTAAATGTGTGGATGCTCATCAATAACTTCGAATTTGAATGTGACTCTCACTGTCTCTTTAACCGTGCGATTTGGGGTAACACACCCCACCCCACCCCACCCTACGCTAAATAGCTTCGCCAGTTAGTGTGCTGTTGAAATCGAAACGGATACTTATTGTTATTTCCTGTTTGTTCCACTAACGGATGGAATCAAGTGGATTTGTTATGATGTGTACACGTAAACACCATCACCTCATAGTATGGGAGGGTCATTCGAGGTCATCCGCTATTGTCTCAAAAACATATTATTGCAGTGCCCTCAAGAAAAGATTTCTGGAATGATTTTAGTTGGTGATTTAGATGCAAGAAGCAGCAAGATTTACATAAGTTACAATCTGGATTATCTGGGCTGTAAACAACTATGACTAAACACCGATCTGCCTATAAACTATTTACTATAGTTTTATTTTAAAAAGAAATAGTCTACTTGATTTCGGCTTGTCTCCAGCAAATCAGAATAAAGGTGATTATCGGGACTGGGGTTGCGAAATGGTCTCACGCATTGTATAGGCTGTTCTAATAACCTCAATATAGCGACAAGAAAAATGAATCCTCAACTAGGAAGCATGATACGTATACATGTCTTGTCTAGCAAATAATTAGGACTACATCAAGTTATAATTATTGTGTAAATTAAACAACAGTGTAATGCATTTTGCCATCAAGTTAAGTTCTTAAGTACTGCTCATCATAAAATGCTCATATTCAAGCCACGGAAAAGGCCTAATAGTCCCGTCACAATCAAGCCTTCTAGAATTTAGAAGATTTCTAAGTTTGCTTGGCGCTTTGCAGCAGTAAATATGCGTTCGTGCTACCATCTGTAGACTTGAAGCACCAACCCCTGCTTTCAGCTTTCCGTTCAGCACCCTGTCAATATTTGCCCAGCGTGCTCATGATATAGAAATCTCTGTCCGTCATATTCTTCTCTCGACTCGGGCAGGATGTCATTGAAACTCGCCGGTGTGGACGAAGAAAATAAAAAGAGCATGGGCGATGGCGTAGACACAAGTCATGGGTAACAGGGGCGTACGAGCCCCCCCCCCCCCCCCCCCCCCCAACCATCAACAACATGATCGCAACTACTTCCGAAAAATCAATTGAAGGCAATTTCAATGGCCTTGTGCTTCACTTTTTGAAATGAGAGAACATGATAGTGATGAATTAAGTAATCCAAAAGGGATTTCTTTGTTCTTGATTTGATTTTTTCGGAAATAGTTCATGATCATGTTCATCAAATTAATACAACTTTTAAGGGGAGAACGAGAAAAGGGGTAGGGGAAAGGAGGGTGTAGAGAATATACTATCAGCCCGCCCCCTCATTGAAAGTCAAAGTAAATATTCATATTATCAATAGAGTAAGACCGGTGCGCCCCCTCCCCCATGTTGCTGATGGCCCTCGATGTCATGACCCTCGCTACGCCACTGAGCTCGGGCCTAGTCGTCGACATGTAAAAGTACCCCCCCCCCCGTACCCCCTCGGATATTTTGAATACATAATCAATTGAGCACGGGTTGAATTTCATGGCCTTCCAGTGGGTTATGGTATTCAAAGTAAAGAAAATATTATCGGAATTTGAACATTTTTTTCTTTTCTTTCTCAAGGGAGTTTGCCTATATTCTTAAATGCCGGCCAAAATCATTGCAGTAATAGTAACTTTCATTTTATTTCACACATTTCATAGAAAG